>JAFISE010000127.1:0-86271 GCA_022560025.1 Stagonosporopsis chrysanthemi | reverse complement strand
CGCGCGACAAGGCGGGCGACGGCAGCGGGTCGGCAGCGGCATGGTCGTGGGCGTAGTCGTGGGCGTAGTCGTGGGCGGGCAGGTCGGGCGTGTCGGCCGTACGCTGCGGCTGGCCCGTCACGGTGCTGCCGCTGCTCGCGGTGGGCGGCGGCGACTGGGCAGGCGGCGAGGCAGGGCCGTCCTCGTCGGGGTTCGCGATGCGCAGGCCGCCGAGGGTCTGCGACAGGCTCAGGTCGCCATTCATCGTGGCAGCCTCTGGCAGCTGGGCAGCTCTGGCGGTGAGCGGGCAGCGGGCAGCGGGCAGCGCTTCAGGCTCTGGCAGCCTCGGGAACGCCCGCAGCACGTCGGGGACAGGGAGATCAGCGGGCAGGAGCGGTGCCGGGTGCGAGGGACATGGACATGCGAACGCCCCGCGGCCAATATACGGGACAGCTGCAGCGGCCTGGAGGTGAGGATGGCAGACCCGTGACGCGGCGCGCTTGACGTCCACCCATGCCCGCTCGGCCACGGCAAAACCCACCGCTGCAACGGCCTCAGCTGCCAGCACCAGCACAGCACCAGCACCGCGCCAGCACCGCGCCAGCACCAGCACCAGCACCCCTCGCCCACATCGACAGGCCGTGGTCCTGTCTGCCAAGCGTGCCGCCATGTCGAGGCTGCGTGGCTCCCTCGACGCGCTCGCTAGCACCTGTGCAACCTGTGGTGCGCCTGGTGCAGCACCGCCGCCAGATGCTCGCGCCATGTTACGCACGGCCAATACAGCACCTGCATCCTGCAATGCTGCGCTTCCAGATGCGCTCGTCTTGGCCAGACTGCACTCCACGCTGGCTGCTGATTGGCCCGGCTGGTGGGGGCAGTTGCATTGCGAGAGTCCATCGGTCGACAAGAGCCAGGACGACCGATCCAGCACTGCACTCTGCAAAACATTGCCCACTGATGCCCACTGATGCCTACTGATGCCCACTGATGCCCACTGATGCCCACTGATGCTGCTATATATACATGCGAACAAACAGCGTCTAACAAACATAATTCGTCTAAGAAGCCGTGGTATGTACATTACTTGCACTTGCCTCGCGCCTACGGTAGCTACAGGACGCTCCTGCACATCAATCTGCTCTCGTGGTCTTCATGCACACTTTCCAAAAACACTACCATGATAGCAATGGCCGTCCGTCACCATGGCAAGCGTCTGCAGTCTGTTGTCTCTCTGCTGCCACGGCACCTTCAGCGTCGCAACATCCTCTCTATGCCTCTTCGTTTTGGACTGGTTGGGTCTGTAGCATTTTCATGTCCGCCTTTTGTCGATTGCTTCGATCGCTATGTTACGCTTGAGCCCATCAGAACTTACCGTGACGCCTGAGGATGTCGACGAGACGTTCCGGCGTCTGGCACAACGCCAGCAGGCCCGAGCCGCTGCGGCATCGTCACAACGACGTGCAAGGAACAGTGGACGTCCTCCTCCGCCCAGGCTTAGGCCCGGTGCGCAGCGGCTCGTAAGGGATGCCATTACTGATCTCGGCAACATTCCTATACTGAGACCTCACCCTCAGCAGGCGACCATGGCACACGTTGACGATGATGTTGAGGACTCTGGCGAGACGCTGGAAGTGCCGCACCATGCCCGAGGCTCATCAGATACTACCAGCGTTCCCTCGTATTTCGAACAGTCTGCGCTTGAATCTTCGCGCTACAACACTCGACTTCCTTTTAGTCCTGCACGACCTCGCAGAGACCTCGAGACTGAACGAGAGCCGGCATCTTCACCGGAAGGACAGGCCGATGATTCAGATGGAACTTCTGTCAAAACAGCGAGTTCCTCGGCTACTCCAGCCACTCCTGGTCGAGGCAGGCCATGCCAGGACTCTGCTGCAGAACCCTCATCAATACCTCAGCCTGGCCCCGCAGCCACTCCGGCAAGCATGCGAGGCGGAGCTAGTCGTTCTCGAGGGAAACGCACTCGGTCTGTCGGCCACGAATCACTCAACACCCTGTCACCCTGTCGCCATACGCAGGCTGCTCATCAGCCAGAAGGTGACTCGGCCAAGTCAGACAAAGACCAGCCCGTGAGATACCTGCAGGGTTACTTCGAAAGGGGCACACACAACTATACCTTTCGAGAACTGGTACCAGTCGCTCCACACACTGAGCCACGTCGTCACAGGACTCACCAGCCACGGCTCCATTCGCGAAGCCAGTCTTCCACTGATGCTCCACCTGCCCGTCTCTTTACGCCAACGCCCAATGCCTCGCGTCCTTTTGTGGGCGAAGATGTCTTCTGGAGCCCTACCACACCCGCCTCTGAGCTTACATCGAACGTTAGGAACACGCAGCCAAGGCAGCATAGCAGTGAGATGTCGAATGCAAGCTTGGCTTACTCATATTACGAGCTCCCTGAGACCCGACATTCGAGTGGCGAGCTTCCTGTGCAGGGTTATGATGGAGTCGCACATTCAAGGGAGGCCAGCCGTGGCACGTATCAATCAGTCCGGCTTTCAGAAGCGCAAGCTCTCGTTGATCCAACCTCGGCTTCGTCGCCAGCGCCAGCTATGTTTGGTACCTCACCTCTACCGGCAGAGCCGTATGCCCGCCAGCCTGCCGTCAATTTTGGAGCCCGATATCAGCCAGCAATCCATCATCGGGTAAGCCAAGATAGTGTCAGTCCTGGGATTCACCCTAATGCTGTCACGGCTGCCATGCAGAATCGTGTCTCGCCTTTGGAAGCGCTGACCGCTCACATTGGAAGGGAGTCGCAACGTCTCGGGGGACATCAAGCATATCATCAGCGAGGTGGTTACCTTGGAGCTGGACACCCGGCTCGTCCCTACGCAGGTGCGGCGACGAGCTCATACAGTCAGCATCAATACGCGTATGGTCCACAGCCATTCACATATGGCTCCCAGCCATTCGGGTACGGACTGTCTCCTGGCGGATACGGTCAACCTCCAGCCATGATGGCTCCGCCAATGGCAGCATTCACCCCACCCATGCCTATTGCCGATGACCCCTATACGCGCGGAGTGTCTGCCAACGTAGGTCAACCATACGCCCCCATGGCACGGTCTTTTTCTGCTCAACCTGTTCCTGCCACCAACTACGCTGCGCCATCGTTGCCACGAAGCGCACATGGAGGTCGAAGCAGCCAACGGTCCAGCGAAAATGCGCCTGTGAGCTCTTCGGCTCAAAGACCACGAACTGGTCGAGCATCGCAAGTGCAAGACCAAGTATCAGCCTTCGAGCAGATGAATAATGCCGCCCAAATCAGGTAGGTTGATCTCGTCTTGTTCTTTTCCGTGGCCAGGGCTTATGCCTTGCTCTCGAAGCCGTAGCGCAGTCTCAGATGTCGTGATCAGAGTACTGATTAGCACAGACAAAGTCGACCGCAAGACGACGCACCTCGATTTCCACCAGCTCGGCGCAACAATGAGTTGCAGAGCAGCCCTTTGCCAGCAGCGCCAGCCAGGATGCCACCACGCACCGCCCCACGCCCACGTGCCACGCTGTCCCCAACTCAAGGTAATGCGAGCCGACGACCTCCTCGTATGGATCCGCGTCTGCAGGACCAGGAGAATTCAGGGGAGGCTGAGATGGAGATGATGAGACAGGAATTCGAGTCTGTGAGGACACGATACGACGAGACGCAACAGGGCGATGTCATGGATGAGACGCCTCCCAGGATCGGAAGGATTGAAAGGCACATGTGAATGCGCAGTGTCGTGGCTGCATCGCCATTGTGAGATATAGATATTGTGGTGTAGTCTACAACAGCAGCAGCAGTACATTATACCATTAGCGAGCATTTTACATGCAGCATATGTTGCGAATCTCTGAGCTGCTCGTTACGTTGATAGTGAGCTTGTATCGCTGAGCATCATCTGCATGTGATGAGTGCGCCAGACTTCATCCTGATCGTCTACAGACACGAGGCTGAAGCCTTGTTTCTCCCAGAAACGGATGGCACCTGGAAGGAACGGATGCGTATGCAGGTACATGCATTGGGCTCCTGATCCTACAGCATGGGTCCGCAGGGACTTGAACAAAGCCGCAGCAAGGCCATGCCGCCGGTACTGGGGGAGAACAAACAACCGGACGACTTCCACGGTTTTACAGGGCCGTTCTTCTCCAAAGGCAGATGTGTGCAAGGACGACGAGGACGAGTTGGCCGAGGACGGAGGAGTAGTAGCAGTAGTAGAGGAAGAGGAAGAGGAAGAGGAAGAGGAAGATCCCAACGGGAACGGCAGGTGCGCAAACCGGTAGTCAAACGGCGTGTACGCTATCGCGGCCACGACCCTCCCACCGCTGCTCCGCGCAACCAGCACACAGCCCCCCTCCAGAACCCGCGCGTCGTCCAGCAGCGCATCGTGGCCCAGCGAGGGGAACAGCTCGCGCCGCGACGCGTTCACGAAGCGCGAGGCTTCGGCCAAGTTGCAGCGGGTGACGGCTTCTATGGTCCATGCTGGAGGTGGGGCAGCATGGGTGGTGGTGGTGGTGGTGGTGGTGGAAGTGGAAGTGTGTCTTTGCATTGGATTTGGACCTGGGGTTGTGTCTGTGGTGCAATTGGGCGCCCGGCCTAGGGCTGCAGCTGCTGCAAAAGTGTGGGTGTGCAGCGTCGCCATTCGATGGCTGTTCTGTCGCGCTAAACCTGGCTGGGGAATTTCTTTCTTTCTTTTCGGGAGTGAGGCTGCAATGCCTATGCAATGTGGTGCGCTGTCTGCGGGTCAGGATCTGGATCTGGATCTGGATCTGATAAGATAGGGCGGAGATGTATATGATTGGTGATGATGGGAGATGAAGTCGATGATGGTGATGGCGTTGTGCTTGCCCAGACATTCAGCGGGAGGAATGAGCGATGTCGGCGCGGCCCTAATTGCCTTGTTTGGTGTTGGAGCTGCGTTGCTGGAGTGTCCACGTCGCATCTCTCATCATCGCACGTACACGATTAGGTTCGCAGTTTTCTATTCAACTTGAAGGCGTCCCAAAAACATCAATGGTGGCCTGTGTTAGTGGCTTTCTCCAGCTTCCTGCGCGTGCGTACGCAGGCAAGGATGCTCACAGCGAACTGGCCAAGTTATCGCGGAAAGCTACCGCTTCAGCATATCGTCTTCGGAGGGGTAAGGGCATGGCAGTACTAGATCGCTCGCGTGTGCATCATAAGTCGCAGTAATCATACCAGGATCTCAATACGTCCGGAGGTGATGCCCAGCTGGATGGTCATTGCGAAGAATTTGATGAGGACGAGCAGTAGTGGCAACAAGATATTTCATGTGAACAACGTCCAGTAGAAAGAAGAGGAAATAGCTGCCGCCGACGATGTCAATCACAATGAGCAGCATTCGAGTGCCTCAGAGAGCGAGTCTTTGAGGAGCGACATCTCGCCATACGACAACGAGTGTACTCACCGATGCCGCAGTGAGAGGTGTCCAGGTCAACCTCAGCGGGGATGCAGAGAGATGTAAGGAGCCTGCCATAAAAACTGATCCACTCGCAAGCCCGGTCACCAACACAAGAGATGGACGGATCCAATGTCTTGGAGGAAGTTCATGGCAAAGCTGCGCAAAAGGGTGTTCCCTCCGAACAGGATCCCTGAGACCGTAAAAGAACCGTGGTTGACCTGCCTGATCACTCCTCAAAAGATAATTGCGATGGTAGCTAGGTGGCCCCAAATATTCAGACTGTTTGTTTTACTTCGCCGGGACTCACCTCATATTTTTTCTCGCTCGAACTTTCACTCGACCTTCACCTGTATAAGTCGCTCCTTCCTCTCTACCCACCCGACTCACGCCAACTTCGCACGACCCAGAAATTCACCGCGAGAAACACTCGTTCTGAAATATCACCAGCGCCAGACCAATCGAGTCGACGAAACCACCGTCGAACTAATGACCATCTTCGCGAGCAAAGCTGCGTTCATGCAGCTAGGCATCGAGCAGGTCGCACCTTCCGCCGCGCACATGTACCAGGACTGCTACATCTGCAAGGACCCTCTCAACGTCAACATCTACACGCTACCTACGCACGTGCACCATCAAGCAGTGAGAATCAGCGTGTGCGGCCACATGCACGGCCAAGAGTGTCTGGCAGCGTGGCTGGACACCGGCAGCTCTTGCCCAACCTGCAAGCGCATGCTCTTTGAGGCGAGCGGCCGCTCAATCAGCCAGTCAGACATCACCAAGCTGCTGTACATCTTGCGAAGTGAGTTTGGCGAGGCGCACGCCATGTCGGCGATCGCTCGTCTGATGGAGAAGCAAGAGCGCGAGCGTGCGCAGCTGAGACGCACTCATGAGGAGGGCCTGGAGAAGATGAAGGCAAAGGGGCAGTCGCGCCTGCACGACCCGATTGAGGATGATGAGTGGATGGAGAGCGGAGACGATGAGGACTTTGATATGGAGGACGAGGAGGATCTCGACACGGAGGATGGCGATGAGGATGGTGATGCAAAGCCAGAGTCGGCAATTGAATAGCCGCAAAATCGCGCGATAAGGTGTTGCGGCCAAGAAGCAGGTAGGTACGCAGGGTCAGTGGTAGCTGCGATATTCTGCCATGGGGTGGCTACTGCCCTCTCTACTGGGTGCCGAGCCGAAGCGCAGTGCAGGAGCTCATTTTTCGGAGGATCGGGGGATCAACAAGCACATTAATCAAATTCCATTCAGACTGTTCATGAGTAGACCCTAGGAGATACACTTTGTGTTGCCTTCGTTGTGTCTTGATGTGCATCGTGCGTGGTGTTGGCCTCCCATAGATGGCTACGACAGCACGTGATGGCACGAGATTCGTGAAGATGACCTAGAAGAAAGCTACGCTGTACAGTATCGCTACAACACGAAACCTCAAGCAAATGTACTACGGAACTAATGAGTACGTGGAAACGAGGATACGCAGCAGAGCGGAGGAAGTCGTGATTAATAGCGGGCCACGTTGTGCGCTAGGCACGTTGAGGCACGTGCATTGCCGGAAATGTGCTAGCGCCTTCACTGCAACGGCACCAGCAAAAAACTTCAACCACCCATATCTCAACAACCAGAAGAGCAAATCCTTCGCTTCCAAGACAAAAAGAAAGCCCGACGTGGGGCTCGAACCCACAACCTTGAGATTAAGAGTCTCACGCGCTACCGATTGTGCCAGCCGGGCTTGTTGTCATTGCCTTGATGGAATATGAGGCGTTTTGTCTCATTATATCCTCTGCAATGTGCTGTAAGTGTTGCTGCTTGCTTGGTATCTGGTGGTTCGTATGCCGTCTCCTTCTCGGCCCACCTCTAGCAAAGTCTCTGTCGACCGCACCCGGCTTCAGGTTGACGATGCCAATCACCGCGTACCCTGAGAGGATACACCGCTCCCGCTGAGAAGATCCTCGTCCATGCTGTCGACGCAAACAAAGACACGATATCAACAAACATAACCGCTAGGAATATCGTCAAGCAGTCCTGTTCTTCAGCCCGCCTGTTGATTGAGAAACCCTCCTCGGCTCAGGCTTCAGAGCATGTCTTCCCCGTCGAAGGCGTCCCTGATGTTGGACGAAGGGTACTTCCTGATGGTCGACGATTTGATTCTTCTTTGGTCGCACATATGAATGCCCGAACTTCACGAAGCTCTCCTTCAAATATGGGCCTCGTGCTCATCTG
This sequence comes from Stagonosporopsis chrysanthemi, assembly GCA_022560025.1. Classification (NCBI taxonomy): domain Eukaryota; kingdom Fungi; phylum Ascomycota; class Dothideomycetes; order Pleosporales; family Didymellaceae; genus Stagonosporopsis; species Stagonosporopsis chrysanthemi. The sequence goes on along the minus strand of JAFISE010000127.1, from coordinate 78,652 downwards.
CTCTGGAACGATGGCAAAGAGGGGCCGGATGTTAGCTAAGACGAAGCCACCACCAAGGTAAGCGTGAGCGTTCGCGATCTGGCGTGCCTGAGCTTTCTTGGCATCTGTCAACTCTACACCGGCTCAGATTTTATTGCCGTCGCTGGGCAAGTGGGTCTAATGATCCTACAAAAGTCAGCTATGGTAAAGCTTTTCGAGATACACGCGTCCTGGATGCACCCTAACGTCTCCGACAGGATTCGAAAAGACTCACGTTCGACCAAGACACCCAGCTTCCTTTTTTGTTACACCAGGGAGTCCTTTACTGTGCCGAATCAAGTATAGGAGTGTGTAATACGTGTGTATCTCGTTAATGTCCAGTCATACGATGTACTGCGAGAGCTCAATGCCACTGCGTGGGTCCCTTCTGCTTACATTTTATCTGGCACATCATCATTTAGCCGTTGCTTATCCAGAAGCCCCAGATCACCGATGTTTTTCGCGTTGAGGTACCTATCTCCAGGGACAATATCGCGGGAGAACATGCCAGCGCTAAGTACCTGCGCTTCGTTGTCATCTTCAGCAAGGACAGATGAGGCAAACTACACAAGAGCTCGCGTTAGAATTCAAGATAAGTCAGTTGCTTCTTCGATTCATCAAGGTAGTGCGGAGTGACATGCTCAGCCTGGTGCTCGTCTATGTATGCCTACGTGGCGCTTGCCTCAGGGTTGACACTAGCGCACGGCAGGCTAGTGCCTTACAGTGTCCGTGCACCTCGTGCACGTTTTCATCTCGTGCACGCGAACACCAAAAACGCGTTACTATCCTCAACGCGATAACTCAATGACGGCATGGATTTAAAAGCTGCGCTTGAAGCCTGTGACGCAGCAGATGCAGCTAGTGAACTATCGTATACAAAAATTGCTAAAGAAAGTTCAGTGTCAAGATCCACGCTGTCGCGGCGACACCGACGCGTTTGCGCGTCGCGTGAACAGGGCTACCTCCAACAGCAAAAGATCACCCCACAACAAGAAGCTGAGCTCTGCAAATATATAATAGACCTTGCAGACTAAGGCCTGGCTCCTACAAGGCAAATAGTACAAAATTTCGCCTTAGAAGTAGCTAAACAGTACGTTGGCGATGCCTAGGTTACTCAGTTCCTGCACCGTCACCACGAGACGCTCACATACAAATAGACCTCTGCTATAGACGCCACGCGCCACAACGCTGATAACAGCAAAAAGTACTCATACTATTTCAACCTACTACGTTCCAAAATCGACGAATACTCCATTGAGCCCCAGCACACGTACAATATAGATAAGAAGGGCCTCTCAGTTGGATTAGTAAATAGAAGCAAAAGAGTGTTTAGTAAGGCAAGCTAGGAGACAAAAGGCAAGCGCCAGAGTCTGCAAGATGGCAATAGAGAGTGGGTAACAATTATTGCAGCTATCTGCGCTGATAGTTCAGCGTTGCCGCCAACTGTCATTTTTGCAGGCCAGGCGAACAGTCTACAATCGTCCTAGATAGAAGACCTGGACGCAGGAAAAGACAATATATACTCTACTGCAACGCCCTCTGGCTGGTCCAACAACGAGGTTAGTCTTGCCTAGCTTGAACAGGTGTTTGAGCGGGAAACTTTGAGTAAAACTTGCAGTAGTTAGCGCCTACTCATACTTGACGGCCACAGCTCTCACATAACAATAGCTTTTATTAACTATTGTTGTTGTTATAAGATTCTACTACTTATCTATCTACCTCACAGTACCCAGACGCTGCAGCCGCTCAATGTGGGTTGCTTCTTACCTTTAGGCAACAACTACTCTAAAGAAGTCACTAAACAACTACACTAAACCCAAGCCTTAACTGGCATTAAAAAGCATTACTTCTACAAGCTTTTCCAAGCTGCCTGGTACAAAACAATGACCTGCAAGCTTGTGCTGGCTGCGTACCAAGCCACAGGCATCTCACCACTAGACCTACCTATTATACTCAATAGGTTCAAGAACAGCTAAAGCAAGCTTCCGCAAACTCCATCTCTATTACTCAACGTCAATAGAATTGCCCTAGAACAGTTTTGCAACGAAACAGTGAAGGACTCAACAAGTTATGAGGCAAAGAAGCTGGTTTGCACGTTGAACTACTTGGCAGCTCGCAACTCACTTCTAGAGGTAGAAAACAAAGGCCTCCGCAACCAAATTAATACCCAAAAGACCTCTCAGAGGTACCGCCAAGCCCTGCCGCTGCAGGCCACCAAGTCCTATACTTCTAACGCAATGCTGTGGTCTCCAACGAAGGTGGAGGAAGCCCAGGCTCAACTACGTCAAAATACTCGTCAACAGGCTGAGGAAGCTGCTGCAAAGGCTCGCAGGAAGGCAGAGGCAGCTGAGAAGAAGGTTCGGGATGAGCATCAGAAGGAGCAGCAGAGGGTGGAGCGAGCAAGGGCAAAGGAAGAGAGAGCCCTCAGGACAGCTGCTGAGAAGGCTGAGAAACAACGTAAGAAACAGGAGCGCAACGCACTCAATTCTATACAAAGTACTCAAACAAGCAAGCGCAAGGCCTTGCAAAAGCCTCCTACAGAGCTAGCAGCCAAAAAGCAGTGTGTGCGTGGCGCTACTCGGGTTGTAGTTGAGGCGTCGCCTTCCCCGACACCTCCACCAGTTACCACACGCAGCGGCCGCACAACACGTCTAAATAAGAAGTGGCAACAGGGAAAGCACCGTGGTACTCAATAGATTATTACTACAAAAAATCTCTATATAATAGCTTTTGTGTGTGGCTGTATAACCTGATTTTTGTGGCTGCCAAAAGTCGTTTTCGCGTGCACAAGATGAAAACGTGCACGAGGTGCACGGACACTGTACGTCTGTGGGTGCTCTGTGCCATGCCTCCATCTTCATCCTCCGATTAACTCGCGCACATTATCCACAGTCGGGACATCGACGCGACCCTGTTACAGCGGATCATGAGCTGCAGCTGCAAGCACGTATCGGTCACAGAATTGTGCTCTTCACGTGGAGATTGCCAAGCTCGCAGGCCAAAGTAAACAACCACCGATCACATGCAGCCAGCCTCACCTGAGCTTCACGATGGCTCGCTTCCTCTCGAGGGCGATGACCAGCAAGGTCATTTCGATTGAAAGCTCTACTTCGTTACTGAATGTCCGACGGGAGCGCCCTATCGAAATTATCCGGTTCGGCTCCACATGCAACAGGACCCAGGTCAGGACTTGCACCTGACTGGCATCGTGTTTCGGCAGACACAACATGGTGCTGTAAATAACTGCTCGTGTAACCCAACGTTCTGGTCTGGGCACTGGCTCCATACTGGTTTCGAAACAATTGCCTCTATACAGAGCCTTGACGAAACAACTGCGCGATTATGGAGTTTAATTACCTTGCAATGATCTACATAGTCAAGATCATTGCGTTGATCTCACAGTACGAAAGCCACCAATTCAACTAGCCCCGATCATTGTAGACGTTACCATATTCTTCTTCACTCGTTTGACAATACCATTACGATGAAGACATCCTGGACAGCCCTTGGCGCTTTCTTATCGCTCGTCTCCGCTAAACTCGACGTCATCACTCTTTCTGCCAACGCTGACGCATGGATTCAAGAAGCTGTCGCAACGCTTGTACTCGGAGATGTTCCTGAGACTATCAACGGGCACGCAGCTCTCTGGAGCGCGATCATGATTGATCATGCGAACTTCCTCCAGGGAGTGACCCAGAGCTCGCCGGGAAGGTAGGAAAAACCGAGCCAACACAATGGCTGGTCCATATTGCTGACTTCTAGAGGCACATGGTGTCAGAACCTGGGCAGAAATTGGTGCAACTTCGCATGTACCCTGAAAGGCTCATCCATCACCAATGGTACACCAGTCAAGGCTTCGCCCGGTAATCGGATCAAGACTTATTGTATTTTGAACCTATCGTCCCTGAAGCTCTATTAGGCTACATCGCACCAGACAATTGAACACGACCACGAACCTTTGGGATCAGAACCTTTACGTCAACGATGAGCTAGTCTCTCGAGTCTCAACCAGCAAAGGACAACATGGCAAAATTCTCTATGTATCGGTTGAATGTGCAGCTCAGCCTTGCACTACTGTACCAGCCCATAGTACGCAAATCATTCACCACCAGCGGTCGATCAGCATCTGCTAACACTTCGGGAGGCTGGGAGGATATCTCCATCACCCTAAACAAGATGGATTTATCCTTCGAGCACGCCAGATCTTGGGAGTACCACGTCACTGGCGGAGAGATGCCAACGGCAGACAACGGAGAAACATGGACATTCATCAAACTAGGCGTTCCGGCCATGATGGCTGCCTAGTCCACGGCGGTTCTTCAACAATACTCATCTCCTATTTCGAATCCAACCTTGGTCCATCTTTTTGCTTGTCCAGTCGTTCGCTGAGGCGTGTACGCAACCCTGTCTTCAACGGCGGCCCCCGCAGCGCAAGGGAAAGGTAGGCATCTGATTCCTGTGTCTCTTGCTACAGAGAGAGAAAGCTTTCAAGAAACCGTTCTAAAGATATCACGCAATCAACAGGATCTGTGTTTTGCCTGGCATGCAACGCCAGACTATGAGTGGGCCCCTCGGTGGCTCAGGCTAGTTCGGGTATAGTCGCTGCATGAGAATCTGTGGCTGCAGGACTGCTGCATACAACTCCTCCGTTCTCACTCCAGACCATCACTGCTGATCGACCGCTATTTTATAATCGACTTTGAACCTTATGGACATACCGGTCATCGTTGACCCTCGGCAAGTGCGCATAAGATTATCACCAACACATTCGCCAATTCGTGACAACTAAGAAGCGGAACTCGCAAGCCACTTCCAGAGGACCACATTGAATGGTACACGGTTCGGTCTCATGCGCTTGGGCTTCGAGTTCTGAACAGCGCAATTAGCCGCTCAACGCTGAACGTAAGCAATTTTCGGCCTTCAAATCTCCCCACCAAACGCCATGTCTACGGGATTTTACGACCTCCCTCCGCTTCAAGGTGACCAGATCAGGCTACTATGTGTCGACCAAGAAGAAACTGGCGGTATCCGATGCCATGTCACCATCCACAGCCTGAAGAAGGAAAACCTCAATTTCTCTGCGCTGTCCTATACGTGGGGGCCATGCCACCGGGACGGCGTCGACCTGAAGCGGCCGTATGCACCCACAAATGATTCTCTATCAGTTCTATGCAACGATAAATCGATTGTGGTGACTCAGAATCTGTACGACTTTCTGTGGCAATGGGCTGCCAATCAAAGATCCACCACGTGCATCTGGATCGACGCCCTCTGTATAAACCAGGATGACGTTACGGAGAAAAGTCTTCAAGTGATTCTCATGGGTCAGATCTACATCACTGCAAGTCATGTTTTCGTCTGGCTTGGCCCTGAAGATGATTCGACAGTTCTGGCCTTTGAACTTCTGGAAGGACTGAGCGCAGTGGATTCTAGAGTAAGAGTGTCGCTCAATGCTTACGACGTGTCGGCCAGCGATGAGGAGCCGTTACTGAATATAAGGAGATGGAGGGCCCTTTCACAGTTCTTCGCTAGAAACTGGTTTAGCCGCGCGTGGATCATACAAGAAGCAGTATTTGCCAGGAGCTGCACTGTTCTGTGTGGATCGTATACCACATCATGGGAGACGCTTGTCACCTTTTCGTACTTCCTGTCCACAAGCACCTGGACAACGGTGCTCAGAGAACCCTCATTAGTCGGAGATTAAGCAAACCAGTGGCACAAAGCCCCAGGTCGGCTCCTGTCGCAGCGCAACTCGTGGAAAAGGTCGGACAAGGAGTGCTTACTCTATGCGCTCATTCAGGCCCGCCCGTCCGTCTGCGAGGATCCAAGGGATAAGGTGTATTCGCAGCTTCACCTAGGTAATGCGAGTATTTTCCCAGATTACAGTCGCACCGTGACCGAAGCGTATATCACCGCTGCAGAATACGCAATCAAGGAGTCCGGAAGCATGCTTTTGCTCACATGTGTGGAAGGGGACGACTTCCAGACTCCGAAGTTTAATCTCCCGTCATGGGTTCCGGACTGGTCAGTGTCAGAATCTCTTGGACTTCGTATGGTTGGATACAGAGACTTTCAGGCAGCCGGGCAACGCCCTACATTGTATGTCCTATCGAGTAACAGAAGGGAGCTAATTGTCGAGGGCGTCAAGGTGGATGACATCGTGGCAATTTCTGAAGAAAAGAAGAAACTGCGAGCCAAATTACACTCCTCGACACTATGGAAATTGCTCTCAAGGCTTGAGTCGACACATGGGATGACACACGGTATTCAGAGCCGTGAGCAGGCTGTTTGGCGCTCTTTGATAACAAATAGAGGCAGCACGCCAACAAGCCAAGATGTTAAGTATCCTGCACCGGTTGAATTGGAGCAGTCATTTCGCAGTTGGGTACTCTGGCGGTACGTATCGGCGACTGAAGAACCAACTACTTTCCCGGAGCCTTCTAGTATGAACAGTATTCTGCCAATGCGAGACGAACTTGAACAAGCACGTCTCAGGGCTGCAAATGACCCTGCATATCTTGTAGAACTAGCACACCAGGCCTCACCTTACGATGTCCATTATTCGCACGCTATGCTCCTACGACCATTCTGCACGAAGCAAGGTTACTTTGGGATTGGCACTCAATGCTTGCGCAAGGGCGATTCGGTTTGGATTGTATCTGGATGCCGCGTACCCATCATCCTCCGTCGTGTTGACGGCAGCAAGCGTTACCGGCTTGTTGGCGGGTCCTATACGCACGGTTTGATGGACGGGGAGGGAGCGGAGCATCAAGATGCGCACTTTGAGATGGTGAGCCTTGAGTAATTCTCAGTCGTGAATATCAAGAGCCAACGAGCACGTCAGTGATTTAGGAACTGAGCTGTTTGTCTCCACTGCCATAACCCTGTGGAAAGACATGACAAGTGTTCACCTGACATAGGTTGTAGTTCTGAGGCACGATGGCTTGATACACACAAAGATTCATCAACGACTCGTCCCTCAGCACGCGCACATATCGCGTCCACATAACTTGCATAGAGTCGACCGTTCGACTCGTTGATGCAGGCCTTTTTGTCTACAGCATATTGTGATCGCCGAGCGCGGTGTCGCAAGGCTGGCAAGGCCATGATCATCAAACACGACGCCAAGACTTCTGCCTGATTGTGCATTGCTGAGTATTCATTCTGCATCAACAATCAAATGCAGCGCGCTCGACACCAGACGAATTTAAGACACGGTTCGAGACCCCGCGATGCCAGTCTCAAGACGCGCCGTGGTGTTCACCGGTGGGGCGATGAGGTGGCCTGTCGGTCAGCGAAGGTCGTGAGTCATACTGGCACTCGCACTGGCACAGTTGGGGGCGGAATATGCATCTGTTCCCCGGCCCAGCAAACCACAGGCGACGCTTTCGCAAACGCTAAATCCTGGATCGCCGGCGTGCCGCTGCTTTGTTGCCTTGTCACCTTGTCTTCTTGTGAAAGCAGCTCCTGCCCCCTTCCTCCTCTCCGCCACTCCGTTGTTTGCGGGCAGCGAGCACAAAGGCGGGACGCGCAGCCTGTCGCACTTGTCTCGGAAGCGCTGCAGTGCATTCCAAGGGCTGGCGCAGACTGCGCACTGCGCAGCTCCTCGCCGCCCGCAACCCTGACCAGCAGCGTCGCGATAGAATTTTCTCGTCGAGTTTGGCACCGCCGGGAGGCAAGTGTTGCGGCCAAGGTGAGTGGTCGGCGTGGCTAGGGCCCGGAGCAGGCGACAGCACAAACGCAGCGCCGGTTGCAGGCAGCGTCATGTCCTGGTAATGCGAGCAGGCGGCGCGCGTCTGCATCGCCGTCGCATCAGCGCTGCACCCATCCCCACGCTGCGCGACGACAGCTGGCAGCCGGCGACGGCGCTGCAAAGGGAGCTGGCCGCCGGCTGCATCGCCCTCGCTGTCGCAGGACGCGAGGCAGCGCAGCGCAGTGAAAGAGCGACGCGCCGTGCATGACGAGCCACCCCTTTTCCACACGCAGAAACTTCCAGGCACAAAAGCGGCGGGTCGTGGTGACCGCTAGCGCAGCGCACGGGCCGCTGGCCGGCGACTATAAGTACTCGGGCTGCCCCCTTGGTTTATCGCCCTTTTGGTCGCCTTGCACTCCGCTCGCCGCCTCACTCCGCTCCCCCGCACCGCCCCACGCCGCAAACCGAAAACACTGTTTTCACCTGCGCGCTCTCTAATACGCAACCAGGGACGATTTGTGTGTTTGACTAGCACACATTTTCACTCTCTTCGAGCTTGAGGAGCACACTCGCGACCGGCGCTAGCCTCATTCGCTTGCGACAGCCACCACGAGCAGCCGCCACCCAGTCGCACCACCGACTTACCCTGCCAAAGGCTTGCTGGCTTTGCTTTTGGTTTCTACCACCACCACCGTACATCACTAACCCTGCCGTCACCGGCAGTGCTGCGCGATCCACGGCACCTCTTGTCAACGTTTGCCCGGGACTCTTTCGATAGTAGCTCTCTCGCCTCCGGTACGGTTTCACCTCTGCCTGCCTACCCATCCCATCTCGCACTTTGGTGTCGAGCGATTGTCGCAATACATTCGCGATTCCGTAGTCTCCCTGACTAGACCGCCGCTTCTCCAAGTCACATTCTGACCTGCGCAGTCTGTCAAGAACCCTCTTCAGATACTCTTAGCTCAAACGGTATTCCGTCGAGCTCATACATCAATCCACAATCATGGATCCTTCCTCTCTTACCTCTCACCCGTCCACCGCCGCTCAGGCCAAGACGGTAAGCATGTGTGATGTCTTTGTTGTAAAGCCTCATTAACATCCTCTCTAGTTCGTCGGACCTGGTTCTCTGTCCTACCCTAACAGCGGAGACCTGACCCCGCCGACGTCCGAGAAGAGCGCACAGCCAGACGGCAACAATGCCAACGGCGTTGCAACCCCAGCGGCTACCCCCGATACACAGAACGGCCAAGTGCCTTCTGGAATCGTGCCCACCCTCCAGAATATTGTCGCCACAGTCAACCTCTCCGCTCGCCTAGACCTCAAGACTATTGCTCTGCACGCGCGTAACGCCGAGTACAACCCGAAGCGTTTCGCTGCCGTCATCATGCGTATCCGTGAGCCCAAAACAACGGCTTTGGTCTTTGCGAGTGGAAAGATGGTCGTCACCGGTGCCAAATCTGAGGATGACAGTCGCCTCGCTTCCCGCAAATATGCGCGGATTATTCAGAAGCTGGGGTTCAACGCCAAGTTCACTGTACGTTGCAACAGACATTCTGTCTGGAGCTCCTGCTAATATCGACTAGGACTTCAAGATCCAGAACATCGTCGGCTCCTGCGACATCAAGTTCCCCATTCGCTTGGAGGGTCTTGCATCTCGCCATCACACTTTCTCGTCCTACGAGCCTGAGCTGTTCCCCGGTCTCATCTACCGCATGATGAAGCCTAAGATTGTTCTGCTCATCTTCGTCTCTGGCAAGATTGTCTTGACTGGTGCGAAGGTCCGTGAAGAGATCTACCAAGCTTTCGAGCTCATCTACCCTGTCTTGTCGGATTTCCGCAAGTCCTAAATCTCTAAACTATACCCTTGTCTTTTTTGCGGCATTGCATGGTGTTTTGGTTGGCGGCTTTTCTTTTCAAGTCACTCAAATTGCGTACTCCCGGACCGGTCCTAAAATTCAGTAAACACCCTTTCGACGACATAGACATCAGCACTCGAGGAGTTCAGCTTCCAGTAATCATGTTCACGTGGGCGTGGCGGTGCGATTGTGTCAGTCTTTATTCTTCAGTATGAGTACGATAAGCTGGCGACGGTGGTGACATGGTCACGACATCGAGATTGTTTTGAAGCGCGAAGGCGCAGGTGCAGGTGTAAAAGCTTGCACAGAGAAGCTCACCGAGGCCGCCTGTGCGACGCCAGAGCTCTCCGCGCATGTGCTATATTGCAGGTTATGGTTCTTTTCCCCAGCTCTTCCGGAGTGGAACAGCCTCGGTAGTAAAAGCATCATGATATCAAACGTGTCTTGCTACCGTTTCCTGCGTGATCTCTCCCTACCACCTCTGATCTATCTGCAACACCTGCCCTTCTCCCGATTCCCGCCCTGCTCGTGGTGGCTGGTTGTTGTTGTCTGACTGCTCGCTCCATGATGCAGCACAGGCTACTTCACTTGTCCCTGGTGTTCATGCATCGGGCTCTGTAAGTTCAGGATCAGGTCCCGTTTGATCAGTGTCGTGCTCGTAGTCTTTTTCTGCGTTTTCTTGTCGTCTTGACTTCACCCTGCCTGAATATCGTACTGATATGGCAAGTCGCCCTCGCTCGGATTGGGATGGAGTCGGATCACACTCCTCCCCGAGCCCAAAGAGCTTGTCGATGAGTTTGGCAATATCGTGCTCGGGCTGCGTTGAGGCTCTCTCACTACCACCGAGCCTCGGTCAGAATACGTTCGGAAAGACATGGCTGACACCGCCGACGCTGTGCGCGGCGTGCCGTAAATGCCTGAACTCCTTTGCGCCTGTCGCGAAGGCGCAGTGCGGAGTGTCTGCGGCGAGTGCGGGCTGGCGTCGCTGCTGGCGCTCAGACTGCTGGAAAACGAGGATGCGGACGGCCGACGCGCGAGCTGTGATCTGCGATGCAGAGGAAAAGACTTCGAGGAGCTGCGGCTGCTGGAGATGAATCTGCCTGAGCTTGATGATTGAGTGGGCGCAAGGCTGCGGGTGTCGCTGTAAACACTCTGCGCGCGCAGGTCTTCAACCACATCTGGGTCGAGCTCTGTCATGCCGTTGAGGATGTCGGCAAATATGGCCATGATTTCTTTGAATTGGGCTTCAGATAGACTGACGGTCGAGAAGCGGGCGTGTTCATACTGTGCGAGGAAGGCGGGGCCGAGAGTCGGCGGATTAAGTAGGCCTAGTTCGGAGAGGCGGGCGAGGTAGGCTCGCAGACCCATTGCTCGTGGGCGCTGGAGGAGAGTGACGACCTGCGCATCTGGGAGCAGGGGCGTCTCGTGTGGAAATCTAACAGCGCCCATCTCAACGTTTGGATCCGGTGGCGCAAGCGAGACTGCCTTGGCCTCGATGAGATTAGGCAGCTCGCATATCACGCTCCAGTACTGGAGATTCGGCAGGTCAGGCGACGCTGGTGAGGCCCAGCCGGGGTGAGAGACGTGCCCCCACGGTGGTGACCTTGCGTTGATCGGGAGAATTGTCGCATCAGGTACACCATGACCACTCTTACGCTTCTTTGCCTTTTCTTTGTCCTCCTCCTTTTCTCCGCCTGCAGTACCTGGTCTGTATTCGTCCGGCTCTTCATCCGTGTCTTCTCCAGCATCAGTCTCGCCTCTCACGTCCCTCGGTCGCGAATCCCATGCAACGATCGCGCTCCGCCTGAGATGCTTCACGATCATCCTGCGCACCATTTTCCCAATCTCTCCCTCCTCCACTGGCACATATGGCTTTGGGATAGCCTGCAGAACGCTGCGATTCGTGTAGATGCGGGTCGAGTAGATGAGGATCACGATGATCGTCGTGAGCAGATAGACTCCGCCGATAACGAAGAGCTTCGGGATCTCGCGTGTCTTGATGGTTTGGTATATGATATCGCCTGGCGACACACATAGCAATATCAGGAGTATAATGAGCAGCGTCGTGTACGTTGTCGAGTACCATATCCTGAAAAGGGGAATGCGCATCGTGGCGGTCGATGAAGTAGAGCGTGGAAGGTGAAGATATGCATCGGCCTGATATATTAAATATTAGAGCTACGGGTTAAGTATTACATAGTGGGAGTGAGCGTGGTGTTGAAGGAGCGTTGTTGGTGCTGTGATGGGTGGTGGAGGAAGGCGCCAAGGGGAGTGCGCCTCATTAGCACGACCCACTGGTTCCCCGCAAGCTGGCTGCACGCTTCCTGCATCTCACAGCGTAGTCAACAAGGGCAGCTCCTATCGACGGTGCCCGCTCCCACATGCACAAGTCGACAGCAACCATTGCTTAAATGGACGACGTCATACAGCTGCTAGAATGGGGTGAAACAGCATGCGAATCTCCACGGATCATCAAACACGTCTGCCAGGCGTTGTACGTCGGCTAAACAATGTTCTACCGACCGGCGCCATCGCACGCCAAACGTCCATCATGCGTGTGTTCTGCCCTCGACATTTGACAGACAGTGGCCAGCCAAGTGTTCCACATAGCTCTAGTGCGACTTGCAATGCTGCATGGACTCAGCCAGGTAGGGTAGGAGATGCAACGGCCATTCCTGCCGGAAGCTGAAACGCGCATTGTTCGCAACCCTGGTACAGTTCAAGATGTTCATCGAGCCACATGAGGCTTGACTTCCCCTACCTTCTCTTCCCATATTCGCACCACTTGCGTTTGTACTTCCCCTCATGCATAGCAGAACAGGCTCATATGGTTACTCGCCGTATAGGCCGAAAGTACAAGCAAGATGGTTTAGCCTTGTCGTTGTCATCTTTGTGACTTTAATCCTCTTCCTTCACACGAATTTAATCTTGAGCGTCCTGCCACAGCCGCCACGCTTTCCGTCCTCTCAAACATCATGTCCAACGTCCCCGCCATCTCCAGCGACCAGATCAACATCGCATAATCGATTCAATTGGAAGAACGTCACACAACGATATCCGGTCGAAACATTTGCAAAGCTACCTGTCACTGGAAAGGGGGCCTTGCCGAGAGTCCAATTCGACTCCAAGCAAGATGAACCGCCTCTCTATCATGAGATTATGCGTAAGCGTCGTCAAGCTGCAGTCAAGATGACCTTCGAACGGTCTTGGAAGGCCTATAAAGAACATGCATGGAAGCAGGATGAGCTATTGCCCATTTCAGGAGGATCCAAGACCACGTTTGGTGGCTGGGGAGCTACACTCGTGGACAGTCTTGACACCCTCTGGATTATGGGTATGGAAGACGAGTTCTATGAGGCAGTTCAAGCGGTCACCGAGATTGATTTTGCCCCTGGGCAAGGCGAACTGAACATGTTCGAAACGACGATCCGCTACTTGGGAGGCCTGCTTGCAGCATACGATCTAACTGACTGCAAAGATGATAGATTACTCGAGAAAGCGATGGAACTGGGAGACATGATCTACATGAGTTTTGACACTCCTAACAGGATGCCAATCACACGTTGGAATGCTCGGAAAGCAGCAGCTGGTGAGCAACAGTCGGCAGCAGCCAACGGCATCATTGCAGAACTTGCCTCGTTCAGCCTTGAGTTCACTCGCCTGTCTCAACTCACTGGAGACATGCGCTACTATGATGCTGTGACACGCGTCACCGTTGTCCTCGCTTCTCAGCAGAACGAGACAAAGATACCTGGTTTATGGCCTGTGGGCATAAACGTCCAGAAGCCTGATTTGACCCGCGACAATCTTTTTAGTCTGGGCACTATGGCCGACTCGGCCTACGAATATCTCGGGAAAACCTACCAGCTACTGCATAATACCGGCGCGACGGCGTCCCAATACGCAGATATGTACACATCAGCTATGGACGCAGTCATCAAGCATTTACTCTTCCGCCCCAAAACACCCGACAACGCAGACATTCTGATGCCAGCGGCTGCACGCATCGATGACCAAGGCACAATTGCCCTTGATCCCACCGCACAACACCTCGTCTGCTTCGCGGGCGGCATGCTCGCCCTCGGCTCCAAACTGCTCGGCAACGCCTCGCACCTCGACCACGGCCGCAAAGTGACCGAAGCATGTATCTGGAGCTACGTGCACGCGCCCAACGGCATCATGCCCGAGATGTTCCGCATGACGCCCTGCCCCACGACAGCACCCTGCGACTACGACGACAACACCAGCAGACTCCAGCAGTTCCCTGGCTTCGAGCACGTCACCGACGCCCGCTACATGCTCCGCCCTGAAGCCATCGAGAGCGTCTTCTACATGTACCGCATCACGGGCGAACGCCGCTACCAGGATGTCGCGTGGAGCATGTTCGAGGCCATTGAGAAGCGGACACGGACTAGCATTGCGAACGCGGCTATTCGCGATGTCACGCAGAGGGTCGAGCCGAAGGAGGGGAGCGAGCTGAGGCGAGGCGTGGGTGCGCGGAGTGAGGAGAGCGGGTTGGAGTTGTCGGATAGCATGGAGAGTTTTTGGACGGCGGAGACGCTGAAGTATTTTTATTTGGTCTTCAGTGAGCCGGGGTTGGTCAGCTTGGACGAGTGGGTATTTAACACCGAGGCGCATCCTTTTAGACTACATTAATCAAGACATGACGGTGATAATAGATTTACGAAATAAAGCACATGTATGATCAGTGATACAAGAACCTCTACGTGTCGCAGCTCGGGACTGCTAACGTCGTGAGGTCGTGGATCCGGAGTCAGGTATGATACAAGTGCCCCATACAAGATACGGAGCACTTGGAGTAGAAGTGCGTGTGCGCAAGGAAGTCTTTGATTGACAGAACATGTATGCATTTATTGGAAGGTATATGTTAATAGTACAACCCCATTTTACTCGGCCACCCAGACGGCAGCCATACCCATGCCAGTGCCAATACACATACTGGTAACACCAATCTTCTGCTTCGTCCTCCTCAGCTCAGTAAGCAATGTGCTAACCTGCCTCGCGCCGGTAACACCCAGCGGGTGACCGAATGCAATAGCGCCACCCTTGGGGTTGATCTTTTTCTGGTCAAGACCCAGCTCGTTGATGCAGAACAAGCACTGGCTGGCGAACGCCTCGTTAATCTCATAGATGTCGACGTCATCCTTGTTCAAGCCCGTCTTCTCAAGGACAACGGGAATGGCGGCCGCGGGGCCAACACCCATAAGTAGAGGGGGAACACCGACAATGGACGCCTGCACGAACTTGCCGATGATCTTCTGGCCCAGGCGCTCAGCGGTGCTGCGCTTCATGAGCAGGACAGCGGCGGCGCCGTCGGAGATCTGGGATGCGTTGCCGGCGTGGATGGATCCGTCCTTTGCGAAGGCAGCGCGGATCTTACCGAGAGACTCGGCGGTTATACCCTCACGGACGCCGTCATCCTTGGAGACGGTAATGGTCTTCTCCTCGTCGGTCTTAGGGTCTGTCCACTTGACGGTCAGAGGGGCGATTTCCTCGTCGAACAGACCCTGCTTCTGCGCCTCGACAGCCTTCTGGAATGACTTGGCGGCAAACGCGTCCTGATCTGCACGAGTGATCTTCTTATCCTTGGCCATCGCCTCGGACAAGACGCCCATGGGGACGCTGCAGTTCTTGGCCTCCTTGTTGCTCTTGAGGAGGTCGCTGAGCTCGCTGACGGCGTTGGGGCCGTACTGTGTGGACATGCTCTCTGAACCAGCACCGATGCCAACCTCGATCATGCCGCTCTTGATGGCGTTGGCAATGTCGACGCAGGCCTGCAGACCAGACGAGCATTGCCTGTTCAAGCTCTTGACGGCCGCGGTAACGGGGAAGCCGGCTGCGAGGGCCGCAGCACGGAACTCTGTTGCACCGCCGCCTGGAGCGAGGACGGTGCCGACGGCAATATCCTCAACGAGGTTGGGGTCGATGCCGGAGCGCTCGATGAGGGCCTTGAAGGCGCCGTGCAGCAGGTCAGCGCTTTGTGTGTCTTTGAAGCCGCCCTTGCCACCCTTTGTGATGGGAGTGCGGAGAGCGCAGGTGATCACGACCTAAGAACTGTTAGCGATGTCATCTTTGCAGAAAGAAATCTCATCCAGCAGCCACAAAAGACTGCTGAGGAGCAAATGTTATCTCGACCACTTACGTCATCGGCGTGCTTCTCGAGCAGACTCGACTTTCCCTTCTTGCTGCTGGAGCCAGAGCTAGGGTCACCACCGAGGTGGTTGCCAATCTGAGCAAGACGCTCCTGAACTACTCAAAAGTCAGCATCGTAAGGTCCGTAAATTGTAGTTGTTCCTTCCACAAGTGTGGCAATGACGTCGACCGTACCTTTCTGTGGTGCCTGTGTCATTTTGAATTTGTATGTGAAGTTGAGATGTGGGAGGAGGTTTGAACGAGAAGGGCACGAAAGATGAGAGAAAGAGAAGTGCGAGACGCTGGCCTTTCTGCTCCAGGTGAAGTCATCTGGCGGCTCCGAGCCGAGGCACGATGCATGTGGACTAGCTGCTCCGGGGTCTCCACAATTTGGCTAGTTTCACATGCGGAGACCGACGCAGGCTCACGTTTTCACATGCTGGCCAAAGCTGAACGTGACTTGTTACTACGCGTTGCATGTGTTTGTCATGCATTCTATGGCGTGGCATGTGAGCTGTAATCGAAACGAGGTTGTTTCTCATGTGCGCTGATATAAGCTGCTGATGCACTAAGATTCCTGATGGTGATACTGCATGTCCTCCCATAACGCCTTGCTACTGAATGATCGAGAAACCGCATGCACTGCATCACCTCCGAAGCTCTTCGTCCCAATGAGGATCTGACAGTCTCCTCTCCAGCTCATCGGCAATACTGCCTCGCTGTACCTCCTCATACCCGGGTGGCGGCTCTGATGGTGGATGAAAGGGCCGTGGGCTTTGCAGCGGACTCGACCTCTGCGGTGTGTCTGTCTCTGGCAGCGCAGCGCCAGGAGTTGGAGCCGCAGCCGCAGTAACGGGCCCGCCAGCACCCACACCGCCCAGCCCTGCGCTCGCTGGCGGGCTGAGCGGCTCCTCGGGCACCCGCGCGTGTTGTCTCGTGTCCTCGTATGCCGGTAGATCCTCCATATTCATATTTCCGGCTGCAACGGTCTCGTCGATGCCACTCTCGCGCGCAACGTCGATTGTCTGGCGCAGCCTCTCCTTCAGGCGCTCGAAGATGTTATGGAAATCGAAGGCGCCGCCCTCCTTGAACTCCATGACGCAGTCCAGCTCGCCGTGTTGTGGGGGGATTCCGCCGCCAGTGACGGGGTGGATGACGGCCTCCCACTTGTTTGCACCGAACCAGGGCGCTGTGACGCGCGAGTCGGCGACGTTGAGGATGGGGACGGCAAAGGATTGGAAGGTCGGCGTAGCGGTGACGGGCAGGTATATTATCTGTGCAGCATGTCAGTTTGGTCCTGATGCATGTGTGAAGTGCAGACGTACTCGTCGGTTGGTGAGGTAGACGACACCCGACTTGCACTGCTGCGAGTATGCCTCGCTCGGCGGACGGTGATGGCCTGTCTGCAGGCTGAGTGTCGTCCGTTGGGGAGACTGATATAACGTGGTTTCGCCCGGAAGTGGAGTATACCCGCCGTTCTCCGCGATCATGACCCAGCTGCGCTTCCTGTCAGTCCTGCTCTTCTTGATGCTCCCCATGCTTCCCGCCCGCGCTCAGTGTCGGCTCGCGGGGTATCACGAGGGGCAAGTGGCCGCGGCAACATTAGCACTACAGAAGCACCTTCAAGGCCAACTGCTGCAGCATCCCGACGTATATAAAGACCGGAGGGAGACTTACTTAACCGACATGCTTGAAACGCTCCGCGCAAATCCTGCTCGCGTTTGTGGAGGAACGGTTCGCGCGGTCACTGTTAATGCAAGCCTTCAGTCGCCGCCTGGACGCTAAACGATGTTCCCGCCCGCGACTAAGAGGCGGATCAGTTGCCGCGCCGAATCACAGAATTGATTGCGGCTACAGCGCAATATGCAGGTGATCGTTTAGTGCTGTGGGTGGGGATCCTGCACGTGGCGGTATAGGCGTCGATGCTGTGAAACAATAGTCGGGATGTTGAAGTTCTTTTCGACAGATTTTAGCAGGTGAGGCGGAGCATTTATCGATCATCGAGGGTTCACGGGAGGGCGATCCAATGCAGCTTTGTGTGGTCGTGTGAGGGATTGCGTCACTTGTTTGTCTCTCCACTAACTGAGCTTGCAAATCAACGTGCACATCGGCCCAAATATTTCGGAGGACAGCATTGTGCAAGCTAGACGCGTACCTGCAGCAACTCGATCGACGAGTCGTCAAACAAAGACACATGATAGGGTATCGAACATCCTTATGATTGCTAAACGCCCACAGAACATATGCATGCACTCCCTTCTCTACGCAATGCAATACTGAACCTCAGAAGATCATCCTGCTCAATCTGATCAGACATCAGATCTCGCTCACTGATTGTGTTCAGTGATCGTCCACCTTCTCTTAGGCCCGCTATCACGCTCCGTCACACCGGCGAGCTTTGGCGGTCCCCAGAGCCCTTGGGGAGCAGATGCCGGAGGTGCCTTGCCCCATAGGCCGCCACCCCCAGCGGGTTTTGACGTGCTGTTATTCCGGTTGAGCGTAGTCGGCAGTGGTGCTACAGAGTCTCCAGACTCTCGTTGCTCGTTGGTAGTCATTCTCGTCAACTCATTACTCCTACTATCCGCATTGGTATCGACAGGCTGGCTCTGTGGAGTGACTGGCGGTTGTGGTTTTGGTCTCGGCGCAGGCTGCTGATTTGCGAAATTGAGTACCATGTCGGCACCTGGACTTGATCGCCCATCGCTACCTGCATCCAGAGCGGATATGCGAGGACTCGACCACAGACCGGTAGAAGGTGAAGATATTCCACTGTCATGGAGATTGCTCGACGTGTATCGCGAATTCGATCCTGAGCTTGCCGTCCTACGTACGCCACTCGCGTTGCCAAGCCAGCTTCTGTAGGAGGCGTCTAGTGCGAACGGAGAATCACTAGGGGTGTTTGCTCCAGACGATCCACCAGTAAATCGTCTTCTGTAATTTCCAGTTGTTGGGCTTGCGTGTACTGCAGGCGACTGAGCTGCAGAATCTGGCTGTGAGATCACCGCCGGATTCACACCAGGTCGTAGGTGATCCACTGATGCAAGAATTTTCATCTCGTAGGATTCGGACATCCCGGGATCTGCAACAGAAAGGCGTCGCTCGAATACAGTTGGAATGGAAGACTTCCTGAGATGGTCTCGTCGCACAGCCATAGACAGCGAGGCAAGACCGACATCGATAAGGACTGGCTGATTCTGAATAGCTCCAAGCAAAGCATTACAACCTGCACCATGGGTGATAAGGATGAGTACAAGCTCTTCCTCTTCGTTCTCTGCCTTTCCGTTCAGGAGTGGGAGAGGATTGACTGCAAAGTTTGTGACTTGAGGCACTGATGGCCTTGGCTCTTCTGTAGCCTTTGGTCGACTTGAAAAGGTGAATCCTGGAAACTGATCCTTTGGCGGAGTCGCTCCATGCTCACTATACCATTCCATCATGCCCGTAAGACCTCTGCGAAATCGTTTGTGCATGGTGCTCCATTCGTCGCCATACTCACCGCCATCACCCCATTCCTGTGGTGGTCGCATACTGTCCCATTGAAAGTCGACAGTAACGCAAGCCTCGCGTGCATGTGCAACATAGCCCCGTGGAATAGGCTCAGCTGGAGACACAGAATACGAAGGGGCAGGCGAGTTATATTTCTTCTTGACACTGTGACGAGTGGATGAGTTAAGTGACAGGAAGCCGCCACGTGGTTTCGGTGACTGGACTGCCCCGCTACTTGCGCTGCCAGACTGTTCTGTAGTCAGAGGTAAAGTCTGTGAGAGGCTGCTCATACTCGAGAAAGCCCCATTGTCAACACTGGATCGAGCTGGAACGGTAGATGCCGCGGCAGCTTTGGAGGGTCCTCCCCATCCGCCAGGAAAGTGGCCCTTGCTGCTGTTCGCGTCTGGCTGCGCTTGTAGATTGTCTCCCCTCCGAAGTAAGTCGGCTTTCGCACCGGCAACCATCATCGTCGAGTTGGGTGGGGGTGTGATATCTTCATAGTAATCGGGCGACAGCCACTCTCCGAGAAAAGCATCAACGCGGAGGAGGATCTTGTCCTCTCCTTTCAGCGGCTTCGAATAGACCTCGAGGGTGGGATCTGCCAATGGGTTATGATTTGCAGGCTGTACAGAGGGCGATCTCGTTCGCGGAGACTGCGATCGCGCTGACCGTGCCAGCGGCGAGCTTGTGACGGCGCCACTCCTGTCTTTCGATGGTGTTGGTACCCCGAGCCTAGGTGTTGCCTCTGGCTTGTATTGCGATATGCCTGCTGCGACTGCTGTGCCGGTCTGTACACACCTCAGGAAGGGGCTCGAATGTACTACGATCTTGCGCTTTTTCTTCTTGGGCTGGGCGGTAGGCGTCCTCGGGGCGTCGAGTGCGCTGAACTCGAGATGTGCCAGATCTGCGTTGGCTTCATGCTTTGCGGCTTCAGTCTCCTCGATGTCTTGCTGATGCAGCAGTGCCGCTATGCGCAGGCCGAGTGCCTTGGCTTGGGACCAGCCGCCGTATGTGAGAGGTGGGTCATAGGGCGTCGGCGATGTGAGATGCCATGATTTGTCTGAAGCGTCGAGACGGGCGCCATGCCTGTGGACAAGTCAGCGTCTCCTACAGCAGCGTAGAGGCACGGGCGTGTCGAACATACCGCGCAATGAAGACAGCTGCAGGACCCTTGGTCATGGCTGCGAGGATGCCTCGGTCGTAGAGGCGCTGTGAGGTAAGCTAATTGGAGCTATGCGATCGGTGCTGCTGGGGTCGTTGGACCCTACCGGTACAGTGCAATGACCGCGATGACACTGGCAAACCTTCCTCCCGTGGGACCTACAAACAGATATTGCGATGGGCGGGCGTGTGTCAAGTGTGAAAGGTTAGAGAAGCTGCCCCGAGATTCTTCGCGTTGCAGCAATGACCATGGCGGTCCCTCAACCAGGGTACCTCTTTGTGAGGGGTCGCAATATCTGTTGCGCGACTTGCGTGGCCTAACAAGGTGCTGCGGTTGTTTACCCCTCAGCAAACCTCGAGGCCTGTGAGCGCTTTCTGCCGCACGTGGCCCAAGGAAAGTTGCAATGTTTGTCCGTCCGCAGTTGGAGAGAGCAAGTCAAGCTATCGCGGTGGGGCCAGAATCAAAGCTCTAAAGCTTGGTACTGGTGGGCAAGCATGTGATCATTTATTTTATTACTGCCTGCTGGACCTGGACCCTGTCATCGTTCCTTTCGCACCGCTCGCAGGCGCCTAAGTCCAACCCCGAGGTCTCACGACGACATATGTTGTTTATTAGCCTGAAACGCCAACAAACAAAACAACATGATGGTGGCACGACTGCGGTCTTGGCTGCATTGCTGTCTCGGATAAACTTTCCTTACATTGGTTGTTGCACCAAAGGGGTCCGTCCATATCCTTTGCTAAGGGTAACGAAAATATTCATCATGGGCATCTACTCTAAGTAATCACCTCCTGTTTCCTTGTGAATAACATCGAACAGCGGTTTCGCACTGAACCAACCAGCACGTGGTGTTCCCACGGTCTTGTATGTGAAAACAGCTTCCTCCTCACCAATCTTGACGGTCTCTCCACCCTTTCCACTCGCCGCAGCATCGGCTAGCAACTGAGCATGGCAACATTTATCGAGCGACACGAACCAGAAGATCGCTTCCTCGATTGACTTGCCAACCGTCAAAAGGCCATGGTTGATCAACAACGCAGCCTTCTTATCACCGAGCGTGCGTGCAATGTTCTTGCCCTCTTCTTCCGCGAGCACGACGCCGTTGAAGCTCTCATACAAAACATGGTCGTTGTGGAAGGCACACGAGTCTTGCGTGATCGTGTCGAGCTTGCGGCCGAGGGAGCAGAAGGCGCGACCATAGATGGTGTGGCTATGCGCTGCCGCGAGAACGTCTGGACGTGCTGCATGAATCGCCGAGTGGATCATGTAGGCCGCCGAGTTGAGCAGACGACATGGGCCGCCGTCAATGACCTCGCCTTCGTGGTTGACCAGGATCAGATCAGAGGCCTTGATCAAGCTGAACGCGACACCAAACGGGTTCACCCAGAACGTTGTAGGATCGACAGGATCCTAGCGAATGTCAGTGGGCAAGCATTCTTGCAATGAACATCGAAGGACATACACGCATAGTAATGTGACCGGCAACACCCTCATCATATCCGTACTTGCCAAAGATACGGAATGCTGCAGCCAACCTCCCCTTGAGGTATGCTCGCTCCTTGTAGGGGTCGTCGAACTTAGGTGGGCTTGGAAATGTGATAGCCTTCATCCTCGACTCTTTCTCGTTCAGGCCTGGTTCGAGGGGAGCAGCATTGCTCGGCTTCGTCTCGCTGCCATTCTGTGGCTCGATTGCGGATGGAGGCGACATATCGTGGATGCAAGTGCTTAACAAGAACGTACAATGGTGATTGTATAAGACGTCGGGTTGTTGACTGAGTGGTCCGCCTATATAATAACTCAGCTGGCTGCTCTTGCCTCGGGATTCACCACGCCCTATGCTGCCATGGCCACTGAGCTGACTGTAGCACGTATTATGGTTGGTTGCTAGCCTAGTCGCTGCATGTAATGCGGGGCATGCGCGGGGTGAACGTTAGTTGCGACCGCCACTCTCGGAAAGCGGCTCTGTTATCGAATTCACCTCCGATCACTTATCTTCGTGTCTTCGTATCGTTGCATCGAGAAATACCGATATAGATAGCTATCTTTTGGCGACGCATGGACGGCGCTGTATCTTGATCGATAGTTTTGAAACAAAGGACTAGTCGCTAAAACACGATCAGCGTTGTTGAGGTGAACCAACAAACACCAACTCATTACGTTTTGTACAGCCTCACATCAGCACTGTCTTATTGTAAACGCTACACGGTATTCGGTTCGATCTCACACTCCACGCAGAAATGACGTTATGTCGTTTGGTCACAGCAACAAAGATAGAGTATGCCGACTTCATGACCATCCCGGAGAAATGGACAGGCATATTTTAGGTGCAACCCGCCAATGTCAGATCGATTTTGTTTCACAAGTCTTTTTGACAATGGTAGCATGCTCTCAAAATGGCTTGCAGATACAGGGATATACGCACCCTTCCGCGCTGGCTGCGAGGAGGCACAATTCGAGTCACTTACACGGCAACGCATATGAGCTCCAATTCTCTCTACCTCCATGGTTGGTGATATGATTTCCCCGTACCTCTTTCGCTCTTGAAATTCATTGGTACTGACCTCAGGGGTGTTGGTGACTCACCGAGGCGCAGTATGCGGGTTAAGGCAGGCAGCGCCCTTTTCTTCTAAGTCAAGCCTCCATACCGATAATCGAGCAAGCGCAGCATCTGATCAAGGAAGAAAGACAGCCATGTTCCGTAACACTGTGAATGAAAAGGCTGTCGGATCGCTCCTTTGGTTCCTGCATCGATCCCGAGTTCGAGTCTGATCGACTTTTTGAACAACAGTCGACAGACATCTATCATTGTGGACATCGAGCCATCGCACGTTCTATTAAAGCCTGTCAGAAGTTCAAGGTGGCGTGTTGACTCTCGTCATAAGATTTCACTCGCCTCACTCAGCTACTATCAAAGACCACAAGATCAATGTCTACCGCAAGCAACAAAGAGACGGCCACGACCACTGCCACCTCAACTACAACCACCAGCATCAATCCCGAGCAAGCCGTCGCCTTCGCAGCCCTAATCCTCGCTGACGAGAACCTCGCCATTACCCCTGAGAAACTCCAAACACTACTCAAAGCCGCCGGTATCACCGAGGTGGAGCCTATCTGGACCATCCTCTTCGCCAACGCACTTAAGGACAAGGACGTCAAGGACATCCTGACCGCGGTCGCCACTTCCAGTCCGAAGGCTGGGGGTGACATCGCACCAACTTACAACCACTGCGATGAGAAGGGTGAGAGTGTATCTGACGTCGACATTGTCGAAGTCGATTTCGAGTCTGGTGATGAGATGGGCACTATGGGACTCTTCGATTAGGACGGAGGAGGACGTTTGGAGGTGTATCAGGGACAAGGGACATGGAGAAAGGATTGGGAGTTTTGAGGTCTTTAGTAGTTGCTCGACTAATGGAAAGATTTTTCTTCCCGCTGCGGCGCTTGTATCGTCATGGAAAAGCGAACATAATTCCAGCTGACCTTGTTCTACCAATTCAGGTTCTCCTTCCTGAAGATCCTGACCACCGGGGCTGACTGCCAATCAAGCTCCAATATTGTTTTGAGGACCACATCATGGCCGTCGCCCTTCATCCGGTCCTGTGGTTTGATGACCAGATTTCTTTGCTGAACGAAAGACCTCATATCTTTGGGGTTGTCATTGTCAAGAACCACAGAAACCCTGTGTTGGCTACTATTACTGCAAAACACAACTCAATCTGACTACGTTAGATTAATGCAAACATTGTAGCATACGCTTCATTTCTACAGCAGAAGGATTGTTCGATATGTTGTAGGCGTCAAGCAATAACAAGCTGTAGCCAACATAGGGTTCTATTGCTCTTTGAAATGATCGCTCAAGAGATACGAGCTCCTCCGTATCTAACTCTTGAACTATTCTTTGTCGAGTTGGGTAACAGCAATACTATGCCAACAACAGTGCCGAAATTTTCGGCAAATCGGGTAGCAGTCAAAGACTTAGTTCTGATTCTGAGTTCTTTGCTAGAATACTTCAAAAGCTGAATAGAGAGTCATAGCTACCGTAAGCGCTGCAATATCCGACATGCTGACCAGGTCAAGCTTGGTATACAGAGACTGTAAGAGGTTCGCAACTTGTGTTCGTCTACAAACCCAGGGAACGTTTGCTTAATCTTCGAGCAATAGAAGGTGTCGAAGAAGAAAGCTGGACAAAGCATGGGTCCAAGTCGGAAGCCCCGCTTCGCAAACCGTCTTTTCCAATAACAGGCTGGTGAATTCGTTCTCACCAGCGGGTGCTACCTTAGAAAAGACTAGATACTGGATTCCCTCTTCTTGGACGACTCTGATGGCATTCGAAGCGTAAGTAATTTCATTATTGGAATCTACCACGATGCCCTTCAAAAGCATACATATGATGGCTTGACCACAGCGCGGCTCAACATGCTGCTGTGCGCATCTGTGTAACCGATTTGCATGCACGAGTTGTTGGCGCACAAGGCTGTGCTCGCAGCTGCAACTTCAGGCCACAGCCGCAGTAAAACCCAACACACGCATGCTTCAATGCCTCTTCATTTTCCACTAGCTCTCCTTTTAGCACTCTGAGCGCGTCGTTAGATTCACATCACTCGTCATACGTGGGCGCTCCTTGCATTTGTTCAAGATTCAAGCATCTCGGCCTTGCGCCTGACACAAAGGGATAGCCTTGCCCACAACATTTACCTGAGATCAGAGTTACAAATGGCGTCGTTGCAACAACATGATACCAAAAACCTTCAAAGATTCGAATACGAGCCGCTCGATCGGGGTCAGAAATGCATAAGGTTGTTGGAAGTCCTGCGCCAGGGTGACGGTACCAGGATCCGGTGCAAGTTACGAGCATATTACCTGATGTGTGCATGGTCACAAGACTTCGTTGTGTCTCTACTGTTATTGATGGAGAATCTAATTCGCGACAAACCGAGTTGTTGGATTCAAGGCGGCCTGGTCACGATCTTCGTTCGCAAGCCGTTAATGCTGACTTGGGCCGGCTCTCCCATCTACCACATCGGCAAGAACTCGGGATATGCTGCACTCTGGAGCGCCTTCAACGCAAAAAGGACGGCCGAAAGAACAATCGCCATGTTTTAGGCAGTATCCAGTTCTATGATTCAGCTGGGGATTGGGATGATACAGAGTTTTCAGATGACTGGCGGCGCGAGATGCTTCCGAGGAATGTGAACAAAGGCGAAGCCTACAAGTCTTTCGTCAGCACTGATGGCTGGATTGGACTTGCCAACTGTCACGTGAAGATATCAGATCAATTGTTCGTCCAAGAAACCACAAAGCTGGGCGAGAGCAACGTTGCCCTCGTCTTGAGGTTTTATAAAGGGTTCGAAACACCTTGGCTTGTCATTGGTGGAGCCGTACTTTTCAGGCAACATGTAAACTACGAGCGCCCCGTGGATGTACCTGATCATGAAATACTCATGGTTGGGTCAAAAGAAGAGAGGGTTGAAACTATCGAGGGTACTAGGGCAAACGATATCCATCTGCTCACTCACATTTCTAACCGTGGAGCTCTGTTCAGCAGCGGCCTGCTTGATAAATTATGGGAGAGCATTGATAACGAACCAGAGAACTAGTGAAGGACCTTGCGAGTAAGAATCATTTCATCTACAGAATTTGAAGAGGACTTGAGGGCATGGATGATGTTTTGTTCCTCGATACGACTGCAAGTATTTATCATAAGAGAAGCATAACTGTCAATGAATCGACGCTATCTTCCTCAAGTCCAAGTTCATGCACGAACTAGTAGGCTGACGTGGTCGCGGGATAGATTGGCGAAGGGAACTCCGGAACATACGAAGTCGTAAGCGGAACGAAGGAGTTCGTATGCGTTGCATTCGCAAGACCATATGAGGTCAGGTTTGCAGTGACTTTCTCTTCGCCAGTTGCGATGTCGTAGTGGTACAAGGTGCGGTTGAAGTAAGCAAGAGCGGCCTCGGCTGATCAAACACAATAAGCTTATAGAATCGCTGAAAAAGGCCTGACCAGACTTACGCTGATAGTAAGGGACTTCATGTCCAGACTCGTAGATACGGGCAAAGCTGAAGTTACCGTATTGGCGCACTTCACCATACTCTGTACCATCCACCACCATTGCCTCGTAGCCAGCAGCACGGAATTCCTTGCTGTTGGTGTATTCGACTGCGAGACTAATAGCCTCACCGCCAAACCAATTGCCTAGATGTGTGAGCAGATTCGTACCCAGAGTCCAAGATGTCAACTTACATATGTAGTCGGCATCTCCGTACGCCAGACTGACGCGCACGTCCTGGTTGAGCAGATGCTCCAGATCAAGCCTGAAATTAGGATAGATGAAATCTCCAGAGTTCTGGAAAGCGTAGTAGATACCGTTGCTGCCCGAGTAGTTGAGAGTAACGCCAAGGGCATCCTGCACCTCCGGCAGGTTGAGATAGTCAGGATAGTAAGAAGGCGGCGTTGGATCATTATAGGGATGCCTAATGTCGTAGACACCGCGTCCACTGTAGTAGTAGTATGGAGATTCGACGTTGTCGCGACACATGTCAGCAGCCTCGTTGCAGATCTGGAGTACTCCAGGCGTCAACTCAGCATTCGTAATCGGCGCATCTACATGATAGTAGCTCGCATTGCCTTCAGCCGCTGCTCGGCAGATCTTGATTTGGTCCAAGCAGCCGTTGTACATGTTGTTTGCAAACTTTGCGTATGAGTAGACGGTGTCGTTGTATGCCTTGATCCCATAAGTGCTGAGACATGTTAGCTGGTCCATGATCATGAGCAGAATTTGTCCCGGCCTACTTGTTGACAGCAAATTCGGGATAGTGCTCTGCTTGAATGGACCTGAGCAAATTAGCCAAGATGTTGTCTATTGAACGCCCGCGATGCGTACTCATCAATGATGCCGTTGATTATACCAAGAGAGTTGAAGTTAAGCGGGTAGCCGGGCATGCTGCCATTCTCAATTCTGAGATTTTGGTTGTAAAAGTAGTTGAAGAAAGCTGGTCCATAATGGCCACCGTAAGACTCTGTGAAGAGGTTGAATTCACGGGGAGTACCGATTTTTGTGTCAAACTTCGGAATGGTGTTCAACAAAGCTTGAAGTACGTGCTGCACGGTTCACACAATCAGCATGCATTTCATACTTTTGTAAGATATCTGCTTACCCAGGTCGCCACAGCAGCGAGATCAGTCGTGTCGATTGTACCGGTGTTGAGTGGCTCTAAGATAGGGTATCTTCCTGTTGCGGGCCATTCGGTCGAATTGTAATGAAAATCTGAAGTCCAGGGATTTACACTGCCAACGCCTTGCTTCTGGTAACTGAATCCTGTGCCGACGGGTTGAGAGATGTACAACATGTTGGAAACGTTATTCCAGCTGTATGGGTTGTAGGTGGTCGTCAGATTCTCAGTCAACATGCAAGGTCCATTCTCTTCGAAGAGCCCAATCAGCGAATCTGACCCCGGCCCGCCGTTGAGCCACAAAGTGAATGGATCCTCGGATGGTTTGTTACGAGACTCGAAAAACCAGTAGAAGACGTGGACCTACACTGTCTTAGAATTTTTTCATCATTTTGGCTGGGTACGTACATCTGGTGTCAGATCGACGTATCCGGAATAACTGTCTACACCTGGGGTGGTTTCGCAGATGCCAGGGTTCTTGTACCGAACGGTAACATTGTTAGGAGCCGAGGCAGTTTTGTAGTCACTTGTCTTCTTTGGCAAGTATACATGGTCACTACGCTTGTGCCATTGCTTCTTGGAGACTGCATCCACCTGCAGCGCAAGCGAAGCAAGCGCTGCCCAAGTTACTGATCGTGCGAACATAGCAAGGAATGAGGGCGCTGTGGACGAACAGATGGGAGGGAGAGACAGGTGACAAGCTTCCTTGGCGTATTTAAGCATCGGCTGAAAAGCTTGTCGCGTCACCTTGTTAAGGCCATTATCTTAAACATCTGCGGGGCTTTGGTTATAGTCCTGGTTTATGCAGGCAACTTGGTTTTGCTCCTGCCTGAATCGGATTAGCCGCACCGTAATTCATGCTCGATGCGGCTCCCAATCTCACCGAGCGAACTGGATGACGTGATTGCCAGAGTACAAATTGATGCTGATTGACTGAGATCTTCTCGGCAACGGACGGAACTTCCTGACTAGTCAAGGGCGGTTCGGCTGGCGATAGCAATGCAACGTAAGCCTCGTGTGAAGGCATGCAGAGTAGTACTTCCGTCATGGTTAGTTCACGATGTGGACATGATTGCAGCCTTAATCTAGAAACCATCATTACGTGGTGGTCCCAGTAGCTCGAAGCCTTGCATTTCACTCTGCCTGTTGATTGTCGTGGCTCTGCGCTCAACAGCCTTTCTTCTTAACCTGCGACTTCGCGTCTCCTTCCAGGTCACGACCCAATCCATAATGGAGCCCCCATAGAATGCAAGAAAGAGGCTGAAGCCCACAGTCACGACCGTCAGACATCCAGCAACAAGCCAGAAGAGCCGCTGCGTCCTTTCCATGTCTCTTATATCCGAGAAGTTCATCCCGAAGAAGGAGGAGATGAAGGATAGTGGAAGAAAAATGATTGTAACAATAGTAAAGACCAAGATTGCTTTGCCATGATCTTCAAGCCGTATATTGACGAGCTGGATGGTACGGTTGATGAGGGCATTGCTGTTCTCGCGTAGGTCGATAAGATCGGCGTGTTCACGTGCAAGACTGTCCAATAATTGTGCGAACGGGTCGAAAAGATGGTTCGAAAAGGAAAGCTGACGATAAGTCGACGCACCTGCTGGAGGTATTGACGCTGTTGGCGTCTTGTGATTGGGCTGTGTCGAGGTGAAGGGTCGATTGTTGATCCTCTTTGATTTCAAAAACCCTTGCAAAGTGCTGACAACCTCCATTTGTTGCTCCATGATAGCGATGATAATGTTAAGTTCTTCCTGTACCTGCAACAAGTCCATGACTAGCTTGGTGCTCGGGGCTCGATGCAGACGATACTGCAAGTGCCCGAGGTAGCTGGCGAACCTGTCCGAAAGACATAGAGTGATGTCGGACCAAAAGCTGCGATGCAGCATTCCCAGTGCGCCGCTAAGAGCAGTAACGATATGTGTGGTGGCTGTGTAGTCCTGCTGGTCTCCAGCATTCATAGACGCATTACGAATGCCACGGAATGATACTTCCGCAATCCTGGCTGACAACTGCAGAGGTGGCCAGCGTGCTTTCCAGCTTTGATTACTAGAGAAGGTGACAACATGACGCGCATCAACCACCAATATCCACAGTTCGTCAACATTCAGACTAGTTGGATAGTGACCGTACCATCGCCGGACTTTCAGATCAAGATTGCGATCAGTCAGCCAGGGCTTGTGTTTGGTGAAGACCTGCTGAGATTCCCGGTCTGTTGTGTCCTCAAGCCGGTAAAAGTGCTGCAAGATTGAGCGCAGCATATGTGATGAGCTTCTTGCAGACTGATAGCCCTCCCTAGGATCTACTTGAAATCTGAGTGGTGGTGGTTCGCCTTCGACAGTCCAATCTAGAAATGGTACGCTGAGTAACAGTGGTCCTTCGACATGTCCAGTTGTAGCATTGTGGCCTTCACTGAGGTTCTGGAAGAACGGCGCAAAGTATCTTCCATGCTTGGAGAAACGCTCTTGCTGGCCGACGCAATGCGCGAGTTGATGGAGCGCTGCCACAATTTGCTGAGGGCATTGAGACCAATCTGATAAGGCGAGAAGACACCCCGAAAGATAGTCTGAGTACTTGCTGGAGATGTGTATCCAACGACATTTTCGCAGTTCAGGCGGGTCAGAGGCTGATGTCTGCACCTCGTTGCTCCTCAAACAATTCATCCATCCAAACTCAAAAGCAAGCTTCTGGAAATGCGCGCGCACGCTTTTGGTCGCATCGTCCAATGGTATAGTCTTCGCCAAACGGTCTCGATTCTCTAGTTGTGGCAGCAGCGAGGACGAGAGGATCTCGTGCATTACCAGCATTGAGCCGGACTCATAGGGTCTGTCATCGAGGCGGACATCATGAATCTGTATCTGAGCTGGGGAGAGGCGGCGATTGCGCCAATACGGATCGCTGTGCCAGTCAACCGTAGGAGCTGCTGCTTTTGCGGGTTCCATTGTGAACCGAAGAATGCGCGATCGGTTGACATGGAGAAGCGCGACGCGCACGCGAACGAGCGAATCACAGGCAGTCTATTATGTGGGGTCAACCCATCATCCTCGGAACGATTGTTAATCACTATCCAAACAGCTCTAAAGTTGACATGCACTGAACAGACTCGGAACATGTCTTATTGATCTGAGTTGAGCGAATTTGGCCCTCACCGCTTGCAAAGGTTGCCTGTATCTCTCATGCACCGTACATACCATTGCTGCGCGCACAGGTACTGTTTGTTTGCTGCTCACCCGTCGATGACGACAGTAAGCGGTCATGCAAAGTTAAGGATGGGTCAACAGCCCGACCGTACAGGTCGGCTCTCCGCAGGCTGAAGCTTTCTTCGATGTACTTAGCACCCATCTATCAGACCCGTCTTCATATCGTTTCTCCCTGGAAGAAGACCTCTCAACAATACTAACGATGTCGCAAAAAGGGTACGTTGCACTTACACATACACTGTGCAAGTACATACTTACGTGCAATAGCCATCCTAGCCATCCGGCGTTTGTGCATTTTCCCATTACGTTCACAGCCATCACTGGCGCGTTGGACGCCGTCTACTGGGCATCCAAGATTCCAGCTACTGCCGGTCTGGTGAATTCCGTGTGTGAGTGTAATCCGGTTTCTAGCATCAGACAGCGTCCTAACGTACGTAGTCAAATCGCTGGACAGGAGTATTCAGCCTAACGCATTTCCAGTGCTGTCATACTACAGCACCATCATCACGATCCTCGTTACTCTTCCAGCTGTCGCAACCGGCGTTGCGCAACTGGCTCCAGTGATTCAACGTGACGGATTCCAGTCGAAGAAAGCAAAGGTCGGCGCGGTACACGCATTGCTCAATGATATCGCGCTCATCGGTACGATCTATAACTGGTGGACTCGCAGCCAGCAGATTGGCTTCACACCCAGCACCACAAATGTGCTCGTCAGCGCAGGTCTTGCTCTGCCCATCACGATGTATTCGGCATATCTCGGAGGATCGCTTGTGTATGAGTACGGCATGGGCTTCTCAAGGGGCAGCCCGCTCAAGAAGTCGCAGTAGAGAGAGACGTCAGGAAAATGATGGTTTGCGCGTTCATTCGGCGGTTCGGAGTACGGCGGGCGAAACTCGTTCGAAGTGTGAGTTGGTCTACAACCATGGAGTCGCGCAAAGATAGCTTATTCGAAGCACTTCAACGCATCAGAATATCTCGCATAGTGACTATCGATTATCGAAAGACTGATTTTGAATTACTCCAGATATCTCGCCTGTTCGCCGCTGTCGGCTAGCATCCTGGCTTATCGTGGCCCCACCGCGATAAGACATGCATACTCCAACTTCTGGAGATACGGATTGCCCTCCGGCTTGCTGCTTGCGATGCACGTTACGCCTGTTACGTAGTGACATGCTCCGACGGGCCGGTTAGCATCGATTGACCACTCAGCCGTCACTTGCCCTGCGCTTATCACTTTTGCCAATGCTGCACCAACAAGCATCTAACCTCATGAGTCGAAAGATGTTGTGCTGCAAGCTTCTTATCCCCAGCCAAGAGCTTACTACCGGCCACCTAGTGAACGGAATGGATATAGCAACGACTCGTGGGAGTGGGATGGGCGTGCGACAGTAGTCCGCGGTGTCGTGAATACCTGGGGTATAAGACTGCTTCGGAAGCTCCCAGGTCATGCTCTGCAGGACTTAATCAAGTTTCAAGGGTTCAAGGCTCAGAATGTTCTCATCGTGGTCTTGTAGCATTGCTCTCGTTAGCCTTGCTACCGGTGTTCAGGCAGCTGTTTCGTCGACCGGATTCACAGTGTCCCTTACGGACATTGACTACTTCCTTCCTCCGAAATCGGTCGCAAGTATCACCGGTTGTGACGAGATCAAGGCTTCGTTTGAAGATGGGCCGTTTGTTCCATTCACTGTTATCAAGAGCGACGGCTACGGCGTATTGGACACAGCAGCTGTCACAGCCAAATATACAGAGCAGGATGACGTCTGGCAAGAGGGCTTTCTTGACGGTACGTACCAAACTCAACATCTGCACAGGATGTAGTTGACCAATCTAGCTCTCTACATAAGCGGCAGTACCGCAGGCAATTCTTCAGCCACAATCATCACTGGCACGTTAACTGGCAGCTTAATGCCAGGTCCGTACTTTATCAACGCAGCTGGTCAAGTTTACGAGGCATGGCGGCTGTACAGCGACGTAACAGGTGCTTTTACTGAATCCGCGATCGCTAATGGAGACGGTTCCTACTCCGTGCTTCCTGCTGGAACTCTTGGTCAGAAACTTGCTGTTGCTGTGCCATCTCGTCTTTACTTCGAGAAGACTGCTGAGAAGCCATTGGCTGGCGTCAGAATTGGTATCAAGGACATCTACGACATCAAAGGACTGCGCACTTCCAATGGCAATAGGGCTTGGTACTGGCTGTATCCTCCTGCCAACAACACCGCGACGCCCGTTCAGAATCTTATCGATGCAGGTGCTGTCGTCGTTGGCAAGATGATCACTTCGCAATTCGCCAATGGCGAAACTGCCACTGCTGACTGGGTAGACTATCACGCGAGTTACAATCCGCGTGGCGATGGCTATCAAGACGCGTCTTCCAGCTCAGCTGGCGGTGGTGCTGGGACAGCTGCGTACGCCTGGCTTGACGTCTCACTCGGATCCGACACTGGCGGCAGTGTTCGCGGTCCATCGCAGGTCCAGGGCCTCTTTGGCAACCGTCCTTCTCACGGCCTTGTCACTCTCGAACACACCATGCCCATGGCTCCGGTCCTCGATACCGCCGGTCTCCTCGCTCGCGACCCGCTCATCTGGAAGGCCACCGCGCAGGCCATGTACGGAGCTAACGTCACTCTCAGCGGCGACTACCCAACGAGCATCAAGACCCTCGCCTGGCCGACCGAAGCGAACAACATTGCCAACGGTCTGCTCATTGACTTCCTCGCCAACGTGACTGAATTCCTCAATGCAAACGCATCCGCATACAACGTTACCGCATCATGGAGCACCGACAACCCCACCCTCGAGCCGCTCACAGCAATGATGAACCTCACCTACGCCATCCTGATCACCAAGCAGCAGACACCACTTGTCCGAGAGCCCTTCCTGGCCGACTACGCTGCTGTGCATGACGGCCGCACGCCCTTCATCAACCCGGTGCCGCTGGCCCGCTGGGGTTGGGGTGACAACCAAACCGCAACCCTCGAGGAAGGCATCGCAAACAAGACGACCTTCATGTCATGGGCGAACAGCACCTTTCTGGCTCCGTCGGCACGGACCTGCTCCGAGAGCCTAGTCATGTACGTCGGCTCCACAGCACGCACCAATTACCGCAACGCGTACCTGGACGAGCCCGGTGTGCCGCTGGGATGGAGCAACAGCCGGATCTCCATCTTCTCGGAAGCCCCAGATTTCGTTGTTCCAGTTGGTGAAGCGCCTTATAACTCGACCATCACGCAGCATGTCGAATACCTCCCAGTGACCGCGAATTTCATGGCTGCGAAAGGCTGCGACGGCATGCTGTTCAGTCTGATCACCGACCTGTACGAGGCGGGAATAGTGAAGAAAGCGCTTGCGGGCAAAAGTGGGGTTACGGGAGGTGAGATATTGTTTAGGAGGGAAATTTGAGTGAAGGGCAGTCCGTGGAAAGGCCGTTTCGATTAGACATTATTAATCTATTACTGTTCTTCATCCAGGCTGCGGATCTCGATGCCCTCCTGCCCTTCGCATGCGCTGATGTGTCCAAAGTACCACAGATGCGCATCGATGTCGACACCGAAATCGCCCTCGTTGCCCTTGAGGTTCAGCGTGCCCGTCAAGACATTCACGTCGCCAGTGCCAGGCTGCGCATCATTCCCGCTGGTGATGTAGTACTCAGGGGAGGTGTGGCGGTAGCCGAGCAATGCTGGGGGCAGCTTAGGCACGGGGTCGTTCTTGTGGGTTACGCGGTAATTCTGGCCCTTGCTTGTGCCGGAGATGTAGTCGGCAAGGCCTTGCAGTCCAACCTTTGGCGCGCCGTAGGTGTACAGATCGACTGTGATACCTTGGCTACGTAAAACGCCGGCTGCGAGGCTGGCAAGGGCTCCACCTAGCGAATGACCAGTGGCAACGACTTTGAAGGATGGGTATTGCGCTTGTGCTGCCTTGATGACGGAAAGCACATTGGTCTGCGCCTCAAGCCATGACTGCCAGAACCCGATTGAAGAACTGCATGTCGCGCAGATGGTGGTCGGGACAACAGGAAACTTGACATTGGTAAGCCAGTTACGGACAGACCTTGATCCACGGAAGGAGAGCACAATGAGCTTGTTGGTAGTGTCCGTGGCGACGAAGCCGGTGATGTCGGACCTGAGCGAGCTGGAAAAGATTAGTATTTGTGGAGTTGAAGATGCTGGAAAAGCTTACTTTTCAAACTCTGTCAGTGTGTTCGTGTTGGCTGCCTCCACCCGAGCACAATTACCCTGAGGGCAAGCGATCTTCGTGTTGGGGCTGTTGTTGTTTCCAAGACAGTATGCTGCAGCAGAGTACTGGCTGAAGAACTGGAGTTGGTCGAGAACATTGGCAGAAACCGCTTTCTCGAAGTTAGCAACGCATTGGACTGTGAAAGGTGGTTGGGTGTCAACATACCTCTCTTTTCAATTTCAACCGGCACAGCGGTGACAAGACCAATAGCACCAAGGAGCACAGCTCCTAATCTCAGGATCGAAGACATGATGTGGGAATTCCGGAGTGCGGATCAATGTACGACAAGGCAAACCACAGCGACTCAAGTCCAATTACCCAACCAACTGGTAAACAGAACGTTCTTCGCGGCCACGACCCACCATCAAGCAGCGAACACCTCCGCTAGATATAGAGTCTGGCAGCACCGGCTTTTCACATCGTCTGGCCGCTAACACACCCCGGTCAATCTGTGCTAGTGGTATATCCCCCAGTCATGTTCACCATCGCGGAAGTCCGTGCCTCACAATTTTCGGCCATGCTATGATTAGACATAAATCCGTACCTGTCGAAGATTACTCAAAGGGTGAGGAGGTAGTTCCGCTGCCAATTGACACAGATTGTTACTCGGCTACCGATGCCGCTTGTGGAAAAGGCGCCAGAGTGGTTGCCGAGATTTGGTGTAGGAGCCGGCACAAGGCGTAGTAGGGCTGTGTTGTGCCCCAGTGGCAAGCCGCGACAGCAGCAACATTGTGCTGGCGGAGGAACAGTCAAAAGTAACCATTCCATATATCATTACTATCGCGTTTTCCATCTGCACAGGTCTTCAGTATAATCACATGCGGAAGTCCACGTCCCTGAGGGTGTTGTTCACAAGCACCTGCATGAACCCACACTATCAACACCTGGAGTGCAGCGGCCGCTTGTCTTAGTCCCCTCAAAGCTCGCCAATCAATGTGTTGATCATCTGTTGTCAGCTGTGTAAGCTTAGCTTCAGCTTTGGCCCAGAAACTTGTTGCCGTGTTCCTGGTAACGTGTTTGCGGAAATGAGTCAAGTTACAGTACAATACCAGTATCAACGGACTTCGATGGTCATCTCCGTTCCGGAAAACTAGCGGAACACTGCTTGCTCGTTGCGCTATGACTCTTTACGATAGAGATGTACTTTCTGATTCTACGCATCGCGCCCAAGGCTTGCAGATTCGAAATCTGGAGTTCGCAATTTGGCTGGCAGGTCAGATGAGGGGAAGCGAGATGACGTCGAATATTCGCAGGTGACCCCGGGCGCGTCGACAATACAGGAAGGCCGCATAACTGCAAGAGCGCCAAAGGGTACACACCGCACAAGTATCGTGAAGCAGATACGTGGAGAAGCAGGAATTGCTTCGGTGTACTCACCTATTGCCGTTAGATTCTCGGCATATTTTCTGCGGGGGGCGATCTTCCAATATCTCGTATCTTGGCAAGGCGCTTACCTCGACACTGGGCACGCGACAAACACGATGAACGACTTGCGGATCGATGCGGGTATCCTTGTTGACAACGCTCGGCAGAACTTCCATTGTACTGTGTAGCCCTTTGAGCCATGTATTGAGAGCTGTCAGGTGTACGCGGGCGTTTGTTAGGAACAGGAAAAGGTCGCGAACTGACCGCGGAACTTCGGCGAAATAACAATCTAACCGTGGGCGGCGAGGCTACAGTGGCTACCTGAGTCTCCGCACTGTCCAGAACGAAAGCAAACATGCCGCGAAGCTTGTCATTCGTGGGAGATGTGAGATCGCGGTTTCACTGTTGGGACCACGTGTGGTATCAAGGATCAAATTTCTCGGAATTTCCCAGAATCAGAGTATTATCGTGTGCAACGAGTCGTGCAAGGAAATGTAGAGCTTCGACGTTCAGACCGATCTCGCTCAGCTAAGAAGGTTGAGAGCTGCGGAAGTGGATTGTTACAAGGGTGTGAATTGCCTCTAAGGGGTATCGCTATATATACTGAATCGCGCAGGTCACCAAATTGAGAATGGAACTGCGCGCATGACCAGTTCCCCTTTGCGCAAGGGTGACGTCTTTATTTAGGAGGCACGAATGGCTCGACAAGCATTTTGGAGAAGCTGCAAAGGGGTTAGCACCTCACACAAGCCGTACGGTGCAGGGACAGGGGAACTTACTTTTCTAGCTTTTCCTTACCACGGACCTCTTCGACAAGGAGTGGCATCTTGACTACGTTGAATTCGTCGTAAAGCTCCTCGATTTGGTCAAGGTATTTCTTCTGCATTTTTCGACGTGCATTGCACTGCTCGCACGGGTTGTCCTGTTTAGGGAATAACAGCTGGTTAACCACAATCGAGTGTGTATCGATCTCGTAGCTGTTGAGTTCCTGAATCATGCGCTCGGTCTCGTAAAGCGACAAGAACTCTGGAATGCAGACGCACACGAAGGTAGTCAGGTCTGCGTCCTTGAACTGTCCGTTGACCTCGGCAATAGTCTTTTGTAGAGCATCCATCTTCTCGACAAGCTCGTCCATGCTCTGGCCGTTTGGCAAACGTCCGCCGCCGCCTAGGAAGCCGTTCAGCATAGGTCCGAACTGACGAGATAGCTGCGAGACTTTGCTGAGAGCTTTCTCCATGACAGTGGGGAACTGCAAAAAGCGCAGGGTGTGACCAGTGGGTGCAGTATCGAAGATAATGGTCTCGTAAGACATGGACTTGACCTGCTTGAGGACTTCGGCGAAAGACATGGCCTCGTCAACACCAGGAATCTGAAAGAAAAGTCAGTGTTATCGTTTGCGTATATCTAGCTCTCGTAAACGCACGCTGAAGGCAAGATCCTGCATCATGTTGCCCATACCTCCAAGACCAGCCATAGGGTCCTGTCCCTCCTCACCACCTGCAGCGAGCAGGTCCTGTATGCTACCATTGGGATCGATCTCCATGGCGCTTAGGTTGTCAAAGCCGTTCACAAGACGCGCATCCTTGCCGAATTTCTGATTGAATGCATCTGACAGGTTGTGGGCTGGGTCGGTGGAGATGAGGAGAACGGATTTGCGGTGCTTTGCAAGCTGGATGGCGAGGGAACACGATGTTGTCGTCTTTCCCACACCACCTTTGCCACCCACAAAGATCCAACGCAGCGACTTCTGGTCGAGGATGGACTGGAGCGTCGGCTCCAAGTCCTCGGGAGGGTTCTGGAGCTTCTGAAGCGCAGCGGTGGTCGCCATTGTGAACTTCGATATGCGGGTACGGTTTTGAGAGAAAAATGTAGTAGAGCCTGAACCAGATACGCTGTCAGTCAAGGTCGAACTTGCTCCCAGGATTGCTTCTGGAATGTTCCAGGAGAAGTGTAGCGGCTCGCCAGGTCATTGCCACAGATGAAATGTACGATTGAAGGACAGAATAGGATAGCGGTACTTACGTACGAAGACGCAACCTGTAGGTATGTGCGGTTGTTGTGTGGTTGTTGTGGATATGGGAAGCACCTGCCAAAGTTGATGCGGGGCGCGTCATAGCTTTTTGGGCGGGCGGGCGCGTCATTCCACTTTGCGCCGCACGCCACGCTTCAAAGTCCACCAACTTGTCCAATAACATATTCTGAATCGATTGGATCTATAACATGCTACCGCACAGCTAATCATGAGCCTACAGCCCTTGCAATCCTACAAGAGCTCGACAGACCACTGTAGTGTGGTACAAAAGAGTCTCACCGGTGTCAAAACAGACCCTGAGCTCTCATGTGAACCTTTCACCACGTTTGTTGCGCCAAAACACCACCTCAACACCCGAGAGCCGAATATCAGAAAGTCTATTTCTTCTTGCCCTTCGCCTTGCCCTTGCCTGCGGAGCCCGTCGATGCCACGCTGCTGGCACGCGATGTCGCGGGAGACGCCTTGCCCTTCACTGTGTCGAGCTGTTTATTCTGTTTGTCTATCAGCATCGGCCCATTCTGTGTATGATACTATACCAACCTTGACGCCGTTCTTGGCCTTCTTCTTGACAGGCTCTTCCTCCTCTTCTTCGGTCTCTTCTTCCTCGTAAGCACGCTTGCCCTTGCCGTTCTTGCTAGCATCACCACCAAGCTCACGGACGACAGTCTGGATGAGCGTTGTGCAGCGACGACCAATTTCCTGGGGTGTGCGGCTGAGGAAGAACCAGTCGAAGCGGAATAGAGGTGATTCTCGGATCTCGTCTCGGATTCTGTCAAAGATGTCATCTCCTTCGACGCCATGCTTATGCAGCATTACAAGCAAGAAGCGGTCCTCCTCTTCTGTGTAGACCTTCTTGTTCGTTGTTGAGACAGTGTACTTGATCGTCATCTGTTGCATAGGCATCCTATACATGCCAATCTTCTTCGCAAGCAGGCGCTTCTTGTTCTCTGAGTCACGAACACGCTGCTCACCGTCTTCGACAACAGTGAGATACTTCTGCCAGTTTTCCAGCTGCTTGTACTTCTTCCAGAAAACCTTAGCGTACTCTTTGATCTCGTCGGTGTTCTTTCCGTCCACTTCCTCGGAAATGCCTTCGTAGTTCGATCGTCCGTACTTGGCAGATCCATTTAGGAATTGCTGCAGGTCTCGCTTGTTCCACTCTGGGAAGCCTTGCTCGATCAAGCGCTCTTTCTCGGCCTTCTCTTCTTCCGTTAGCGGCTCAGCATTATCGATCTCCTTTTGGGCGAGCTCTTGGTCAGCTTCGCGTGCTTCGAGGTCCTCGTCAGGGCCCTCGGGAAGGGGCGCTTTAAGGCCATTTTCCTTTCGATACCATGCGGTCTCTTTATCCTGGAGCTCAGCAAGTTTCTCCGGGAAGAACTGGTAGTCGTGGATGACGACCTGCTTGGGCGCTCGGGGTACCCTGGGTTGCTTGCTCTCGGTTCGACCGCCAGTGGCCAATGCATTGCGGTAGTACTTGTCGATGCCATAATTCTGCTCTTTGCGCTCACGCTTCGACGGATTGATCCAGTTTAGACCAATATCCTTCTTTCGTGGCTCGAATGTCTCACCGTTCCACTCATAAGTCGAATCCGATGTGAACTTCTGCAGATCGTCCAAACCTAGCTTCTCGTATTTCGAGTTCAGCTTTGCGGTCGCCTCTTCACCCCGCTTCATGACTGCGTCAAAGTCGTCATCGGCTAATTCCTGGTCCGTAGCTGGCCCAACTGCTCCCTTGCTATTGAAGACCTTCTCAGCACCGTGTTGAATCATGGTCAGCAGCTCATCCTTAGAAGCAGCGTTCTTGGCGGGCTGTTGGCTACGCCCCTGCTGAATGACCAGTTGGTCGAGACGTAACTTTTGAGCTGCGCGCTCCAAGACCTTTTCCTCGATGGCACCCTCGGTGACGAAACGGAAAACGTGAACTTGCTTCTTTTGACCGATACGATGAGCACGATCCATAGCTTGAAGATCAGCCTGCGGGTTCCAATCGCTGTCGAAAAGAACAACGATATCAGCGGAAGTCAAGTTGATGCCCAGGCCACCAGCACGAGTTGTTAAGAGAAACAGGAATTTCTCTGAGTCCTCTTTGTTGTAATCGTCAATAGCTGCGATTCGATCCTCGTGGGCGGTAGAACCGTCAATGCGACAGTACTGGTACCCGCGCATCACCGAGTAATCCTCCATGATGTCCAGAACACGACTCATTTGAGAGAAGATGAGAACTCTGCTGCCCTGAGCTTTCATGCGCTTGAGCAGCTTATCCAGCATGACCATCTTGGCAGCATTAGTGACCAAGTGCTCGTCAGTCGTGTAAGGGGGGCCAGGCTCAGCACCCTCGAAGAGGTAAGGATGGTTACAGCACTTGCGCAACTGCATAACAATGTTAAGCAGGCGCGTCTTGGACTCCTTGTTTCCAGCGCCACCGTTGACGGCATCGATGTCCTTCTCGAGAATCTTTTTGTACCACTGGACTTGCATATCCGACAAGCCGACATACAAGTTAATCTCCTTTTTGGGTAAAAGAGACTTCTCGACATCGGCCTTTACACGTCGAAGCAAGAAAGGTCGCAGAACCTTGTGAAGCTGTTGTACAACGGTATCCGAATCTGCATTCTGCTGAGAAAACCACTCGTCGAACGCAGACGAGTCACCGAATACGTCTGGCATCAAGAAGTTGAGAAGAGCCCAAAGCTCGTGCAAGTTGTTCTGAAGCGGTGTTCCGGTAATAAGGAGTCGGTTGCGAGAGTTGAACATGCGAACCATCTGCGCGAGGGAGGACTCCTCGTTCTTGATGCGATGCGCTTCGTCGATGATGATATACTCCCATGCAAACTTCTTCAGGGCTGTCTTTTCACGCAGAATCATTTCGTAACTAGTGATGCAGACATCGAAGTTCTCGTCCACAAGCTCGTCGCGAATGAGCTCGGCACGTTCGTCCTTGTTTCCCTGTAGAACGAGAACCTTGATCTCTGGGATCCATTTCGCAAACTCACGCCTCCAGTTGTCAAGAGTCGACTTCGGTACAGCGACAAGGTGGGGTCCGTTGATGCCAGCGATGAAACGGAGGTAGCCAAGGAAGGAGATGGTCTGCAGTGTCTTTCCGAGACCCATCTCGTCAGCCAGAATGCCAGAGATACCGTTCTCGTGCAGCGAGATCAACCAATTGAGACCGGCGACTTGGTAGTCACGCATGGTACCGCCCTGTATGTAGCCTGGCGATTCTCTGAAGACCGTCTCATTGTGTCCGCCATGCTTTTCCTCGCGCACAAGCTCCGCATCTTCCTCCTGCTCGGTCTTGCGGCGACGCTCGGCAGCAGCTCCGCCTTTGCGCACCTTGCTCGCCTTCGATTTCTTGGCCTCTTCCGCGTCTTGCGCATCTATCTTGGCGATGATGTCCTTGATGTGAGGGTTGGGATTCGAGTCGATGAAGTGGCGGAACAGATCGGTCAGACCAAGGAGGTATCTAAATCGGCGAACAGTGTCGTCTTCCTGTGAAAGCGGATCATGTCAGCTAGGTCTTCATACTGGACGTACGTCATGTGGTGCTGCGTACCTTTGATACACCCAGGCGATCGTGCTTCTTTCCATAAATGGTCTTGCGCATGTTCATCTCCTCAGCGCGTCGTTTCCGGCCATCGACTGGCACGTCGCCTGCCACGCTGCTGGCTGTGGTGTTGGGTTGTGTGTCCGAGTCCTGCGCGGTTGTTAGTCTTAGTCAAGACAAGGCACGTGTGTCATGATGCATACCGTGTAGTCAGGTGTATCCAGGTTGTACTGCAACGATACGTCAGCTTGTTTGCTCTCATTTGACCCTTCCTCATCGTTACCACCACATGCTCTGGAGCGAGCCTTGGGAAGTAAATTGCGCGCGTGCGTCTTACTCACCCCGAATTTCTTGAAGCCGTTCATCCTGTCGTCTTGGTCCTGCATCTCGACGTCTTCGTGCGTTGAGGCGTCGGCCGTCGAGGGGTCAGAGCCGCGTCCGTTGCTCTTGCGCGCCATGTTGCCCGTATGGGCTGTCCGCCGCGTCTTGGTCGTGTGAATGCTTCCCGGTTACTGCGCAAAGCTGGTTGAAAAGGTTCCTGAGTGCCTGGGACGTGTCGGCGATGGGAGTGGTGGGCGCGTTGGGGTCGCGGTAGCGCAAGGTGGAGTCGAGTGAGCGGTGCTCTGTCTTGAAGTGCATAGCCAAAAGTTACGCTAGCGTGTTGTTACGGCGGGCCATCGGAACCACTTGCGTACGTTCATAGTGGCCGCGATTCCTCCTTTTTGGCCGACTACCAGATCAGTACGCGGGAAATCTGTGCTTCCATTGCACCCAACGCGTCAAATCCCCCAATGGTTCTAATAAATCCCCTTCCCAAACTACAACCACTCATAAGACACGTCTATCACACGCGTTCTGAAGCTGTGACGTCAGATTCGTCATATTGAAAGGGCAAGTCCATTCTGAGGACTCGAAACAACTAAGATTAGGCACGTATCGTGCGTGTAGTGGCAACCATCACCGTCCTGACCCAGTCTATGCTCTTGACTGCCCATTCTCCCGCATCCTTATCGTCGCTGTACATGACCGCTACAAGTTCATACCGCTCACAGCCAGTGCCTCTGGCTCACCTTCCTCGTTCTCGTATAAAGGATTTATCTGTGCCTCTCTCAGCCACAATCGCCAGCTTTTGTCCACGCACTTCTCGTTCATGATCTTACAACTTTTTGCTTCCTCCTCGTTCAGATACTTTACTTTCTGCCAGTCTCCACCGGCGAAAGTCAATGCCTTGGTCAATAGCTCGCAATTCGTCTGCGTGTACAGTGCTCGATAGACTGCCTCTTCAATCGACTTCCCCACACAAGTGAACCCATGCTTATGCTGCAGCACTACCGGCGTCGACGGGTGGAATTTGCGGGCCAGCGCTTTCCCAAGTGGTTGGTTCTTGACCAGCATGTCCGGTGTTATCTCGACTTTCCCGACAAGATCGCTGTACGCATCCTGTGCGTCAAACACGGGAACACCCTTCGCTGAGCTGCCGAGGAACCCGGCCATATGGAACACTGGTCGTACTGGCACTCCTGCCAACGTGAACGGGATCACTGTTTCGCTGTGGGAGTGGACTACACAATTGATATCTGGGAAGCGTCGAAAGATTTCGCCGTGGATGTAGCGTTCGGAGTACCCCTGCGGGGCATTGGGATCTACAGGCGTGCTGTCGCGTACTCTATAAGAGACGAAGTCCTGCTGCGATCTGACTAGAGCAGGCGCGCCAGGGTTGTAGGCGGCTATTAAGTATTGGTCTGATGCCATTGGGTGTCGTAGCGAAATGTGACCGAACGCATCGACGAGGTGGTGTTGGTGTAGAATGTGATTTGCGCGTATGAGGAAGCGGAGCCCCTGCAGGAGCGGCGCAGGTAATTCCGTCATGGCCTGCGTTGTGGAAGGCTGCGTGATGATTGACGGCGCGATAGACCTAGGTGGATTGGGTGGAGTGGATACCTGCGGTATGGATGTCGGCGTTGTCGAAAGTACCGGACGGTGCGAGACTGTGCTTATGTCTATTTCGGTTGAACGTATTAATGGTTTCGTGGGTATGTACACCGGTGTAGTTGGCTCTGAAATGTCAAGGTTTTCGGTTTTGAGAACAGCGTGCAGGGTACGGTGAATCAAAGGCGCGTTATGGAAGCCGTAAGTCGTAATATTGTAATCGCGAATGCCTACGCGATCGTCGAGAGCTTCAAAGCCATATGTATATGTCATGTGAAGGGATTGGTCCCACCAGGAGTCCTAGCTCATCTACGCTCGTAGATATGGCGATCTTATAGTCATTGCGTTCTGGTGCCTAGCTCTT
This sequence comes from Stagonosporopsis chrysanthemi, assembly GCA_022560025.1. NCBI lineage: Eukaryota > Fungi > Ascomycota > Dothideomycetes > Pleosporales > Didymellaceae > Stagonosporopsis > Stagonosporopsis chrysanthemi. The sequence goes on along the minus strand of JAFISE010000127.1, from coordinate 34,448 downwards.
TCTGGTGTAACAATAGTTGTCTTGTATCGTTTCGTTGCGGCTAAACTTGGTAAACACTTCATAAGAGATGAAACATGGCAACCGATGCTCTTCTCGGACAGGTGGAACCATCGTCAGAATTAGGTGGCTTGGTGTCGCCTCGTAGATGCAATGCATCTGTTGGGCGTGCATGATGGGCACACCAGCAGCGGGGAATGAGCGGAATGACGTGAGGGGATCCGGAATCAACTTCTATGGATGTCCGAAACACAGGTCGCGACTGTTGTCGCATGCATTGCGCATATCTTTATTTGAGTTATTTACTGTCAAGATTCAATTGCGGGATTTCTTTAAGTAGTTCTGCGAGTCTGTGACGCCGCTGCTCTTTCTTCGCGTGTCTTCTGGAGAACAGTAAGCGTGATCTGCAAGGGAAGATACGACAATGGCATCGAGCTGGTCCAATTGGGTTATTGCAGTGTCTACTGCAGCTCTTCTGGCGTTCTACTACGACTTCAAGAGCTGGCAAAGCTATGGTGCGTACTAAGACCAGCGCTGCCCTCTCGCTGCCACAGCGCTGACGCTCCCAGGAACCGGTGGGACGCCGCCAACAGTCCAGGGCTACCTCAAGATCCGGCGATGGGGCCTGTACCTCCTCTACAAACGAAAGAATTTACTCGACCCATCAGCAATTCCAGATACAGGCGTAGCATACCTTAAACCTGGCAAAGTACCAGATCGATCGGGATCTCCACCGCATACCGTGCGCTGGACGTTGCCTCAACGCCAGTTTCCTGAGGCGATTACAAAGGCTGCATTGAATGAACTCACAAATCTCATGCAAACCTTCGCCAGCATGGCGCCCTACTCTGAGTACATTGAAACACGCCCAAGCAAGACAGAAGGCGGTACAGGACCAGCAATATACGTTAAGCCTGATGTAAAGACCATCAACCCGGTTGCACACAAGATCTTCTACGAAGTCGCCCATGTGCATCCTAAAGAGAATTCGCTGCATGTCTATGTCAGTCCAAAGGATGCAAAGACTGTGGTAAGCAGAGGCTGGGGCCAGCGCTTTCCGGTCACTTGGTTAGCTCCACCAAGCTGGATCATGGTGTATGCTCCAAGAGATGAGAGGGAGCTGGAGGTGGTGAAAGAGATCGTCAGGGGTGCAATCTGTCATGCGATCGGCATGGAGGTCTCTGATGTCAAACCCTAATTACAAGCCTGCCGGTACTACAATGAGAGCTCTCTTTGAACATACAAACGCACAATGCTCCCTTCATGAACTTGCAGCAGGGTCTTGATGCATCTCGGGATTCATGGGGGATGTCCAGAGCAAGCCAGCCTCGTATTCCACGTCACACAACGCAGATAATGCAGCAAACAGCGCATTATGCGTCATCATGCTTATATGACATACGCTCGGCACACCGCCGAAAGATTTGAAGCACCGCCTCAGGGCGGAGATCCGATGAGCTGCGGATCGCTGGAGCCACCCGCTAGTTCAGCTCCACCCGGTGTCGACTAATAGCCGCTAGGCTGCCCTACATCTGAGCTTGACGTGATAATCCAGCTACCTTGTACCAGATTTTATCCTCTCGCTCGTATTTAGAATACTATGAAGGTCCTCATCATCGGAGCAGGTACGGTCAACGTTGTTTAAGCTCATCACATGTAACACTCTGATCTCCTCTCCAGGCCCAGCAGGCTGTGCCCTGGCTCACGGACTGAAGAAGGCTGGCATCTCCTACCGCATATTCGAAAAAGGCGAGAACGTTTACCGACATCGCCACTGGGCATTCACCCTGGGCTGGGCACGACCTTACCTCCTCAGTCTCGTACCGGAAGAAGTCGGTTCCAGACTGGATACGTGCGCCGTAGATCCCAGCATTGACTGTGCAGCCATTGGAGAAGACAGGATCGTTCTGTACAATGGCCAGACACGCGAGGAGGCATTCTCATTTCCTATTCCAAGAGCGAAGGAAATGAACATCAGGAAGTTGCGGATCTTGCTTGCAGAGAGCTTGGATGTGCAGTATGGGAAGAAGTTCGGTCGCTGTGAAACCATAGAACATGGGGGAGCAAGAGCGTTCTTTGAGGACGGATCGAGTGAAGTGGGAGACATCATAATCGGCATTGACGGCGCGGGTTCGCAGGTACGGCAGTGTCTGATCGATCGCGGCGCCACACAGGAGACGCTTCCTTTCGCACTCATGAACTTCAATGCTTCGTATACAAAAGAGCAGGCGCTATTCATCAAAGAACGTCTGCACCCCCTCGTGGACATCGCAATCCATCCAGCAGGCCACTATATCCGGGCCAATGTGCTCGATATGCCAGACGTCGATGATCCGACAACTTGGACGTTCCAAATTCTTTCTACCTGGCCGCTGAAGAATGTTGAAGACTACGACAATGATAAAGACCGTTTGAGGAGGCTGAAGGCGCACGTTGCGAGAGATGGATGGGCGGAGCCGTATAAGAGTGCTATCGCGTGGATCGCGGATGATACGCCTGTGCTCAAAGATCAACTGAAGATTTGGAAGACGCAATCTTGGGACAATCAGGGTGGTAGAGTAACACTGTGCGGCGACGCAGCACATGCAATGACTTTCCGTAGGTCCATACCCCGGACCATCATGTGTGTTTGCTTACTAAGAATACCAGATCGAGGTCAAGGTGCAAACAACGCCTTCTTCTCTGCACACAGCCTTGTCGAGGCTCTGAAATCCGTGCAAGAAGGGACTGCAACGCTAAAGGACGCGATCAATGCCTATGACGAAAGCATCCTGAAGCGTGGGGCAAACGAAGTTCAGATCTCGAAGTCGCAAAGCTTCTTCACCCACGACTGGCCGAACTTCATCAACAGCCCAGTCATGACACTTGGTACAAAGCCAAGCCATGCGGCGAAAAGCGAAGGTTATCAATGAGTTCTTTACTCTATCAATACAAAGCGAACGCCGTATCTCCGTAAATCTATCAATATCTGACAATGCAGCCGACCGACCCATGCTGATCAATCCATACTACAGAGTGTTACGCAGCTTGATGAGATCTGCGGCCTTCTCAGCTACGGCGTACATAGTCGATTGCGGATGCGTAGCGGGAATCAAAGGCATCACGGAAGCGTCGACAACACTAAGCTTCTTGGTGCCATAGACGCGAAGATCGCTACCGACACACCCCCCGTAGAACTCAGACAACATGGCGCATGTCCCACACTGGTGACCAAATGTGCCACTCAGTGCGTCATTCTTGAGAAGGGTGTGTATGATCTCATCGTCGGTCTGGGCGGCGATACCGGGGACCGCTTCTACGGGTGACCAGCGAGCGAGGACGGGACTCGCCCAGTGGCGACGTTGCCATTTGGCCGCTTCAATTAACATCGTCTTGTCGGCAGGGTTTTGAAAGGTGTTGAATTGGACGATGGGGTTGCCAGCGGGGTTTAGGGGATCAAGAGCAACGTAACCGCGAGATAGAGGGCGTTGGATAGCGGTCAAGGCAAGACCGAACGGATTCATTGGAAATTCAACAGCAGCGGCTTTCGTTCCGGAAAGAAGCTCGGCGGTTATGGCTCTGGCAGCCTCGAACCCCCGCCGGAGGTTAGAGTTGCTCTTGTACGCGGGTGGTAGGTGGTCAATAGACCTCTGGCTCCTGATGGAAGACACAATCTCCTTGTATGTGGACGTCACACTCTGGAGCGACAGGAATGCTAGACTACTGCCATGGGATTGGCATAGGGGGCCGGTACGGTTAGCAGCATACTGAGCCCAGGCCGAGGCGTTCTGTGCAGGGTCGCTAGAGAACAGGGGATTAGGTGTGCTTAGATTCTCAGTCGTAAAAAACAATTGGGCATTTGGATGGTCTTGTAGATTAGCGCCGACAGAAGCTAGTTCCTTCTTAACCTTGACCCCGGCAGCCTTAAGAACATCTGCGGGGCCGATACCACTAAGCTGAAGGATCTTAGGAGTGAAGATAGAACCAGCAGCGGAGGCACGATCAAAAGCCATACCGTTGACCACTGAGCCTCCGCCTACCACCTTTCCGACCAGGACTCCAAAAGTCTTGTTCTCAAGCTCGACATCAGGTGCCGAGTCAAGGCTGTACTGCATTGCACTGTTGATGTTGTTGCCAAGAGTAGGGATAATGGTGCTGATGTCCTCTGTAATTGGACCTGTCTCTAGAACAAGTACAGAACCTGTGAATCTGGTCAGATGATCGACGAAAAGTCGGAGATGCACAGCACTTACGGAGCCTATTTTCACTCAGGCGATGAGCGACGACCAAACCGGTAAGCCCGCCGCCGACGATCACGTAGTCGTATGTCTTGTCCTTAATAGATGATACATCATCGCGTTTCGCAGACGGGACAGCTACAACAAAAGGCAAGGCTGCTGCAAACGTGATGACACTCTTCAGACTGGGAGCCATCATGGTCGAAGATGCGTCCAGGAGATGAGCAGCTGGGATGATGGCAATGACTGAAAGCCTGTTGCAACTCTACGAGCCTTTAATAGAAGCTGCTGCCAAGTCAGGACTATTGAAAGAGTACAACTCTAGAGTGTGCAAGGGAGCGATGGAGCGCGTTAATCATGCAATAACCGTGTGGGCGCAGAACTTGGGAAGCAGGCGACTACTGGCTTTGATCCCATGCATGCATGGACCTGATCTAGGTCAACTTGACCCTGAGCGAATATAGCAGTGCAAGAAAGTCAGTGTGCGAAGAGCCAGGGTTATGTGACATCCTTGTCGCGGGTGTAATTGCCACTGAGCCGAAGGCTCAACCCGGCAACCCCTGCAACTTCCATGACACTTCCATGACACTTCCACGGCACAAGCGCTTGGCATTTGTTTGCATAGCGTGTCGTTGCGCAAAGTGGAGATGCAGGAGTTGAGTTAGGGTTCGTGTATGATGCTGAAGCAATACGGTATGTGATTGGTCAAAGTATGCAGCAAGTACATATACAGCGGAGCTCCTGTGCCGTTTCTACCAAACACCTCAGTTTGACACGTCTCGCCTATCCAGTCCCGCGGAGAACATACCAATCTGTTGCTGCACAATCGCAACAATGCTTTGAATCTCCGTAATTGGCGGTCTCCGAAGCCGATGCAGGATCACGACACCACGGCAGCCACTACCACGGAGATGTATTCGGAAGCGCATCCATCGTCTTTATTAAAATAACAGTTCTGGTCAGGCTCATGCGAGGCGGGTTATTTGATTGTCTGCTTCTTGGTCTGAATAACCTATTCAAACCAGTTGTGGGTTTAGTGTACATCTGCGAGGGTGTGGCACAGTTCGGCGCAAAGTGTGGTAGTTCACAATTACCAGTGTGGCCTGGGATTGGCAGAACCTACAGAAGTAAGAACGGTTACGATGCTTAGACCGAGTCGTCGTAAGAGTCTCAGTGACCATGGCGTGACCCTCTGAATCATCGTGTTTGTGTATAATCTCTCTGATCTACAGTCACTTGTCACCAGAACACGGAGAGAGCTCGTTGAACTTGTATATCACTCGGTGTAAGCTGTAAGTATTGATTTCACAAGTTTGGTATATGAATGCGATTTTCCGAGTATACAGTGCACCGCGGAGTACTCTCCCGGATACATCTTGCATTTGGCATGTCTGGTCAGGGTCTGAATCCTCCAAACCACGTACGTGCACGCAGGCACATGCGACTCGATGCAAGATGAGCTTTTACGCTACTAAGAGCAGTCTCTGCGTACGAGTCCGTTGAAAAAAAACCTGCACATGTCTCCGCAGGTCACAGTAGCAAATGTACAGTACTTGAGCACCGACACAACGAGCTGTTCTCTTCAAACCTGGTCTGATTGCATCCGCATCCTGTTTGCAATCATATCACTATTGTTTCCGGTTCTGTTGTGCCGCTTCCTTGAGATGTGGCACAGCGACACACGCCTGTCGCTCCCATGCATACTCATCACTAAATCCCTGGAGCCTTTCGCTTTATAAGTCTGCAAATCGGATACATCAGCCGGAACACAATGTGACTTATTTGTTTGCTTGACTCGTCTTTCAAATTCAAGCATTGACCAGTCCAACATGTCCGCTGCGCCCGCCGACCTTCTCCTGGACGACCGATCTCCAGCCATCAAGTTCAGTTATCCATTTCTCCTGTTTGGTCAGTACTTCAACCCCACTGCAATGGCAGCCCTAAAATTCAGCATCTGCGCGTTCATGCTGCAGCTTGATTTCTCCAGAACATACAGGAGAATGATTTGGGCTTCTGTTATGATCCATCTCAGCTTCAACATTATTTATCCTTATATCATTCTGTTTGGAGAATGCGATCCGGTTGCGAAGCACTGGGAGCCAATGCTGCCAGGATTTTGCTGGCCATCCAAGCCTCGAGTTGTGTCTGGTAAGAGGATGTGACTCCTGCTAAAAGCAAAAACTAACTCAAATGCGCAGGATATCTTGGTGGTGGCTCTAATATTGGAACGGATTTCTTCTACACTTGCGCGCCTCTGATATATACAAGAAAGGTGCAGCTACCGAGAAGAACAATGTGGGGTGTGCGAGTAGTATTCCTGCTTGGTTTCATGTGAGTATGTACCTTGCTAAACAGGAGACAGTATCTGACGTGAGTCACAGCACCACTATCATTTCCGCCTTCAAGATCTATGAGATTAAAGCGTTGGCCAAATCCCAAGACATTGGCTACGAAAGCGTTAATCTGACCATTCTTTCAGTCTCAGAAGTCCTTGTAGGCACGCTCACCGCGAGTCTGCCTCCTCTCCGTCGCCTATTCGAGAACATGCTCAGCAAATTGATGCCCGAGAGCGTCATGGGCACCAAAGACAGATCGCAGGTGGTACCCAGCTATGTACTGCCCGAGTGTTCCCATAACAACGCGAGGCGAACAAGGCGCGATAATCACGAGTGCGATGACAACAGCGAGAGAACGATACTGGCTGATGCTACGGATTCTAGGCCACACGTTATGCAGGGCAAGTCCGGAGAGATCATGAGGACTACACATGTCAGTTTGACTGTGGACAAAACGAAGCCAGACTTGAACCAAGGGATGGAAAATTGGGCGTAAATCTTTCTTTTGTCTAAGTATAGGGTAGACCCGGGGGCGCGACTTGATCTATATACTGTTTCTCAAAGCACTTTGCAAATTTGTAGAAGTATAGAGTAACGATGCGGGAAGGAAACCAATCTAAATGATGCAGAATGATATGTTCAGAAATGGCGCTCTTCCAAGATGCCCCTGACCCAGCCCATAGTTGCCACGAGTAAGGAACCAACGCTTCCGCAACGCCACTACCACAAGATCCTAGCTGGCCGGCCTACTGACCAAAGTGGCTTAGCCTACAATGGTCAGCGATGAGAAACGATTTTGCTGCACTTAAACCATGTGGCCCTTGCTGGTGGCAACGTGTGGCGCTGTGCAAAGCTGGACATCAGCAGGGTTTACATCCTTGCTGAATTTCCCACTCTTGAGACTCGCATGTGGACGAAGCGGGATTCTGGTCTGCACGGCCATAGACCCGGAAGCGCCACGGCGTTTCGCACCCTTGTTAGGGCATGCAATCTTTTCAGGGCTCTCGGCAGTGGCGTACTGAGAGCTGCCTAAGCCCAGTCGAATAGCAGGCGCAGTGGAACGTCTGTTGGCCTTTCCCAGCAATGGTCGAGGGGATTTCTCACGTGGCTTGGACGGCTTGGCGCTCTCTTTGTCAACGTTCTTTGGAGAGGCGTCGATGATTCGACTACCACCTGTTGCTTCAGGAATGTGGTCGTCCATCTTCCTAGAGTTCTGCCTGGTCCTGTTCTTGTACAATTCGTTCTGATGGAGTGGGCTCGGTAGTGAAGGGACACAATCTTGAGGGGAATGACCCTCGTGACGACTCGATGTCGGGCTTTCCGCTGCGATGAGACTGGAGAATTCTTCTTGACCGCTTGAAGAGCTTGATTCATTGTTACTCAGAGTAGAAGCAAGAGTGCGAGGCAGCCGCCTTGTAGGCTTTGTATCGATGACATCTCCATTTTTGACCCTAGGCTCTGAGACAGCATCGATTGGCAATGCGGGAAATAGTGGTTTCGTCTCGATACATGTATTGTCCAGGTCAATCAGATTTAGAATTTGAGCAGGTGTGTCAGTCGGTTTCTTCTCCGGTGTTTCTGCTGGCTGAGGCTGATTGTTGAGTTGGGTTGAAGTAATAGGACGGAAGCTGCGCGCTGCTGGAGGCTGACTCGAGAGCTGGTGGTCATCATCGCCTCTGGTCGAACAAGGCCGTAGCCAGTTGGAGATAGCCATCTTTTTTTTGTACCATTCAGGAACATCAGGGAATCCGAGCTCTTTGAGCTTTTTAGGTTCAGGCATCTCGTGCTTGTACTTGCAGCCTTCCTGCATGAAGTCACACGAGTTGTGTCTGATCCAGTAGGTACAGTATTTCTTCTTTGACGGATCGGGTTCAACACCAGAAGGCGCCGAAACATACGAGGTCTCTTGCCTAATGCACTGCGGCAACTGCGCTCTCATGAGCGGATCTTTGCGAACAGAATGGTCAGGGGCTCGGAATGTAGTTCCTGTTGGCGGTGCTGATTGTTCGGGGCGAAGAGCAGGAGAGACCTGAACTGAAAGCATTGACGCGGGCAGCTGAGTTAGTCCAACTGACTTCCAACCCTCTGCGTCGCGTTCAAGAAGCTCAAGTCGATAAGGCAAGCCTCGAAGGTGGTCAGGTAACTGATCGATTGGAACAAATGGGCTGTTAACGCTGTTGCGAAGAATGGCGTAACGAACCTCTCGAGAGAGCGTCATGATTACCCACGATAGGCTGACGTAGTGGAGCTAGGTATGCTACGAGTAGAAGTCATCTATCTTTTATATCTTCTTGACTGTATACTTATACAATTGCTTGAGACGCCTCTTGCCATCAGTGATTTGCTCGTTGCACGAGCCCAAAGGAAGTGGGTCTTGTCCCAATGGCAAGACGAGACATCGCGATGTTTGTGGAGACCCGTCTTTTGTTTATATACACACAGAAACAAAAACGGGGTCGTGCACAGGAGACGACAAAGAGCAATTCGAATCGTCGTGTGGTGGCTTGGAATTTGTGTTACTTGTGTTACTCGTGTGAACCCGATGAGGTTTGTTGTCCAACGCTTGCAAGCATCTTGTCAGCCCGCCAATCTGAGTCGGAGAGAGACATACCAACATGAACAGGCCTAGGATGCGCTCTTGCCTTCACAACTTGGCCTGTGCTCAGAGAGCAGCAAAAGCAGACATTGGTTTCAAGGGGATACTGCCTCAGCTCTCCTTGAAATAGTGAGGGCGCAAAAGCGAAGAGATCATCGCCTGTAGCTGTAGGAATACCCTTCTCCGCTGCTGCTGCTGCGCAAAATCTGCACACCGGCAGGCCTGTACACTACACACTGGCAGACCTTGGCGGTGACACTTCGTAGTTTTGGCTAATTGGAAGGAAGGAGCACCTTTGCGCGGCCGCAAACATGATCGACAGTGGTTTCACGGGAGATGAATCTCGCATTGTAGTCACAATGGATTGCTGTAAAGTACTGTGTCGATGGAGCTGAGGCTTGCATTAAGCTACCCATCTATCGTAGGTGCTGGGTGCCAAGCTACAAGTGGGGACTTTGCAGTTGCAGACGAAAGCGCACAAACACTTGTGGTGGTGGTCTGGAAACCTGGGACTCCGGCGCCCGGCTCGCCGCTACTGTGTATTTGGATTGCGATGGACAGGTTACAGTCTTCGGGGGGTCAGTGCACGCCTCGGCTCCGTGCACGCCAACACCATAACACACATATTTCCTCTATACTATAACACAACAACGGCATGGAGTTAGAAGCTGCGCTTGAAGCCTGTGACAGAGCAGATGCAGCTGGTGAACTTTCGTATACAAAAATTGCTGATCAAAGTTCAGTGTCGCGTTCAACGTTGTCGCGCCGCCACCGAGGCATCTGCGCGTCGCGTGAAGAAGCCAACTTGTCGCGTCAAAAGCTCAGCCCACAACAAGAAGTAGAGCTATGTAAATACATAGAAGACCTTTCTGACTAAGGGCTAGCACCTACAAGGCAAATAGTACAAAATTTCGCCTCAGAAATAGCCCAACAGTACGTTGGCGATAGCTGGGTTACTGAGTTCCAGCACCGCAACACCGACAAGCTCCTATACAAATGGACCTCCGCTATGGACGCTACACGCCACAAAGCTGATAGTATTGAAAAGTACTCACGTTATTTCGCCCTACTACGTTCCAAAATTGAGCAATACTCTATTGAGCTGCGGCACACATACAATATAGATGAGAAGGGCTTAGCAATTGGATTGGTAAATAAAGGCAAGAGGTTCTTTAGTAAGGCAAGCTGGCAGGCAAAGCAGAAACGCCAGAGCTTGCAGGATGGCAATAGAGAGTGGGTAACAATTATTGCAACAATCTGCGCTGACGGTTTGGCGTTGTCGCCAGCTGTCATCTACGCAGGTGCGCCAAACTCTCTCTAATCATCCTAGATAGAGGACCAGGACGCAGGAAAAGACTCTATACATTGTACTGCAACGCCCTCTGGATAGACAAACAACAAGGTTGGCCTTGCCTGGCTTGAACAGGTGTTTGAGCGGGAGACTTCAAGTAAGACTCGCAACAGTTGGCGCCTACTCATACTTGACAGCCACAGAAGCCACATAACTATAGCTTTTATTGACTATTGTAGTCGCTACAAGATCCTTCTACTTGTGTTTCTACCCCACAGTACCCAGACGCTGCAGCTGTTAGATGTAGGTTGCTTCTCACCTTTAGGTAACAGTTACTCTAAAGAAGTTACCAAACAACTCCACTAAAGCCAGGCCTTACAAGACGTTAAGAAGAGACACTTCTACAAGCTTTTCCGCGAAGCCTAGCGCCAAACGTTCACCTCTAAGCTTGTGCTAAGCTCGTTCCAAGCTACAGGCATCTCCCTACTAGATTCTAGTATAATACTCAAGAAGTTTGAGAAGTTGAGCAGCTCGCAGCTGCGCACTCCCTCACCGTTACTCAACGTCAACTGAATTGCGATAGAACAGTTTTGCAAGGCAATAGTGAAGGATGATACAAGTTATAAGGCAAGGAAGCTAGTGCGCACGCTCAACTATTTGACCTCTCGCAACGCAGTTCTAGAAGTGGAAAACAAAGGTCTCCGCGCCCAAGTTGACACTAAGAAGGCCTCACGCAAGCACCAGCAAGCCCTACCGTTACAAACGTCTAAAAAATACACGTCTAAGGCTATGTTTTAGTCTCCATCTACAGTAGAGAAGGCACAGGACCAACTACGCCAAAACGAGCAAGCACAGCTAGAGGAAGAAGCTGCAAAGCTTTATAGAAAGCATCAGGCTGCTGAGAATAAGGCTAGAAAAGCACTAGAGAAGGAGCAGACGCGTGTGCGTCGAGAAAGGGAGCAGCAAGAGAGAGCGGAGAGGAAGGCTGCTGAAGAAGCTGAGAAACAACAAAGAAAAGAAGAGCGCAACGCAGCTAAACCTATCCAATTATCTCAAACAGGCAAGCGCAAAGCCTTACAGAAGCCTCCTACAGAGCCAGCAGCCAAAAAAAAGCGTGTGCGTGGTGGTACTTGCGTTGTAGTTGACGCGTCGCCGTCCCCAGCACCTCCACCAGTTACTACACGCAGCAGCCGCACAACCCGTCCAAATAAGAAGTGGCAACAGGGCAAGCACCGCAGTACTCAATAGATTATTACTATAAAAAAATCTCAAAATAATATCTATTGTGTGTGGCTCTACAACCTCATTTTTAGGTAGTGCAGAAGGTCGATTTTCGTGCACTGAGCCAAGACGTGCACTGACCCCCCGAAGACTGTAGAGGAACGGGTTTCTAAGTATCCTTATCCTCAAAGGGTCTAGCGCCCTTTCTCGTCAACCCAGCCACCTCCACCTCTGATGCAAACCACAGTGCGGTCATGTCTATCAAACGCTACAGTGTTCCAAAGCACACATTGAACGCCGCCTCCTGCGTATTGCTGGTACCCTTGCATACAGGTTCTGGCCACGTTGGCACGTACAGCGGAAGGGTTGTTCGGGACGGTATTAGTTACGTCTGTACCGTGGCTGTTACTGACTTTTCTTACCCTATAAAGTTACCTTGCTTCAATGAGCTAAAGAATGGACCTATTAAACGTGCTTAGGTAAGTACTTTAACACAGTAACAGCATATCAGAGCGGCCCTCCCGACAGTCCCGTCTGTGGTACGACCCGACATTGCAAGAGCCTGTAGACTGGAGAGTTTGGCTAGTCATCTTCGGCGCACAGACCGAGGGGCTCACTTGCCGGAAATCCAAATGGGAGGGTCTTGGGGGTGACCTGCTGTCCGTCTGAGTGATCATGGAGTCGCCTCCATTTTTGTGGTGTCCACGTTTCGGAGATCCATAAACTTCGAGACTAGGGACTAACAAGTTAGCTGAAGTGCTCCAATTGGAATAGCACAATGCGCCACGTCCGAGTTACGAACGATCGCCCGTGTTGTGCATGACTCAGGGAGCAGAAGCTCACCCGTCGTCGTCAACGAAAGTGCCATATGGCTTTGACGGGATCATGCCCATGGGCGCCCCTGACCTATGTGAGTCCAGAGAGCTAGCTCAGATGGACGCCCTGCTGTCGGCAATTTCATTATCACAGTAACCCTTGCCCGATCCTCGATTCTTCTGCTTATCCTTCCTGAGTGAACAGTTCCTTCATGGCCTTCACAGGCAGTTCTGAGACAGCAGGGGTTACCATACTTGGCTGACTTCAAGGCTATGCAAAAGCCAACGATCATGGACAGTCGTCGAGGCGAAGTGCTCGCGGTGGCGATCTTATTCTTCTTTCTTTGCTGGCTATCAGTCAGCCTACGGTTTTTTGTCCGAGGGAAGATGATGCACACCTGGGGTCTGGATGATGCGTAAGCCTCCAGCACTGTTGTTTTGTTCAAGATGCTTACTTACTCTCCAGATTCATGGGTGTAACTATGGTAAGGCTGACTACAGATATAATCTTTGCGACACTTACTCACAGATCCAGGCCATCTTCTCCGTATATCTGGTTTTCCAGACAGTTGCAGCTGTGCATGGAACAGGAAGACACCGTTGGGAACTGGATGACCGGGATGCGAGGATAGCTTTACTAGTGAGTAGGCCAAGCTCCAACATGCCTTACAGCCTGTCTAACGCTGAATAGTTCTGGTATCTCTGCGAGCTACTCTACATCCTGGCTAATTGTACACTTAAATTCTCGATCGGCTACTTCTATCTTCGAGTTGCCGTACAACGATGGCACGTCTGGACTATCAAGATCCTGATGGCTGCTACCATTCTGTTCTCAATCGTCTACTTCTTTCTGGTCATGTTTCAGTGTATTCCTGGTAAGACCTAGATCCGCAGCTGAATCAGCTACAACAATTATCATCTTCTTCTGGCCTACCGGCTTGCGCTTTGCTACACCCCTTGTCGATCAGCCGCTGACTCTGTGATAGTTTCCGAATTTTGGAACAATCATCCCTTGTCCGATAGATGTTTGCCGCCAGGCCCCACTAAAGGTATCACGTACGCACTCGGGGCCGTGAACGCCGCCGCCGATTGGGTTCTCGGAACCCTGCCATTGTTCATCGTCTGCGATTTGCAGATGAAACGGAAGACGAAGATACTCGTTGCTGGCATCCTAGCCTTCGCCGCGATTGGTAGTACAGCAACCATAGTCCGCATGTTCTACATACACACACTCACGAACGGACCTGACTTTTTGTATGCAACGACTGGCGTTGCTATATGGAGCACGGTTGAACCGGGGATTGGTATTACTGCCAGTAGTATAGCGACTCTGCGTCCGCTCGTGCGTCATCTGCTGTGGCGCTTGAGTTTGGCCTCGGCTCCTGGAGAGAGCCATACTTACTATTCTTCGAACAGCGGACAGAAACGGGACGATCGTCGTGGTTACAGAAGAAGCCTCAGCCCGTCTGACTTGGTGCCGACTCGGCTTGGGGAAGGAACCTTGACTGAGATCATAGGGCCGATAAGCTTAACAGCTGCATCTACCAACCGCGAGGGACTTATGGTTACGCTTCCGTCAATGGTAATCGAAGAAGAAGACTATGTTCAAACCCAGTCCGAGGGATATATTCTGCAGAGCACGACGTTGCAGCAGGATGTCGAGGAGCCTGCACCCCGTTTGTATCTGAGAGACAGTTTCCGTTATAGTTTCACCAGGGGAAGTATTCTCAGCCTTGGAAGGAACTGAGGAAGATTGTGCATACTCGTTCGTAACGTCCCGTTAGCGTGGTCTCCTGCAAACAAACAGGTGGAATGTTACAAGGGTTTTTGCGTCTCTTGCAAATCCTTGACCAGATTCCAGTTCAATGTCTGTCTATTTTCGACGTCACGTTTGTTGGGATTCCTCACGATCGTGAGTATGAGGCTTTTGCCTCCCAGTCGATCATTTGTGATGAGACCATCACCCCATTGACTGTGATCTGTCTCACCACAAGTGTAGCCATACCGTACTGGTGATATTACAAACAAAATAACACGGAATGATGCTCGACCAAGAAACTCTGAAGAAAGCAGCTTCGCAACTATCACAGCCGCCGTTGGCTAGCCACAACCCCAGCGAACGCCGTTGCCCTTGCAATAGCATCGCGCTTCCGCAATCTCCTCGAGCGCAGCAAAGCCCTAGTTCAAGCTCACGGTCCGCATGCAATTCACAAGAACACGACCGTCATCGCACGGGTCACGACTCTGCGATCCAAACATGAAGGGCCTCATCGAAATGCATGGCAACCTCTTTCGCATCGGCGCAAGACTGCATCGGCATCACGCATAGTCTCGGCCCGGCAAAGGCAGACTTACAAGTCTCCAGGCACCTGTGGTCCATGACCGTTGAGCTGCTGCAAAGTGTGTTGGTTGCAGGCGATCTGAATCAAGAGTTGTTGGATTGGGTAATTTGGGGGTTGTGTGTTGGGTACTTGTGACTTCTGTCCGAGGCATCGTATGGGGTGTTTGAAGAGCACAAATGTCGACTGAATCAGGCGCTTTTGTCACTGTCAGCTATCAATTCAACGATGCGAAAGAGGGAGGAGGTGCTGGTAAACGGTGGAAAAGAGTCGAGTTACCTGCGAACACAAATAGGCAGGTGCATGTCTGTGCCAGTGTGATGTTGCAGAGGCTTGGACAAGAAGGATAGCATTGAGTAAGATGGTGGCCCGTAATTAAGAACGAAGAAAGATGGGTGGCAAATTTGGGCCTAGGAAATGTTGATGAAGAGTTCAAAAGGAGGACAACTACTCATGGGGTCCTTAGTACCATGAGCGACGGACTGTGAAGGCACCAAGAGCAGCAAAAACCTTGCTCCTATTGATGAGCTCACCGAGCATTAGCGTCAGGCCTCCACCTTTGCAAGACCTTCGATGCTCTGAATACCATGCGGCGAGATAGCGGAACCCAACATAATCGTGGTCTTAATCGATAAGCTCTCCAAAACTTATTTAATCTAGCTTCTACAGCCTTCATTCGAAAACACAGTTCACCGTTTTTAATGTCCGCCAGAAGATGGCGTGAAATCCGTGGTGGTCAGAGCAGGGTTACCAGGCACGATGATAGGCTTGTCTTTCTTCAGCGAAGCTAGGAAGCCATCGCTGACCTTTAGATGGTCCTTCACGATCTGCTTGGGTGTAAGACCGAGCCACTGGTTGACACTGATGTCCGAGTACTCCTTAGCCTGGAGCACCTCGAGGAAGACCAGAGTCTCGTTACCGGTGTTCTCGAGGTAATGGGCGTTGGGGACGGGCACGTAGCCAACATCGCCAGCAGTGAAGTCGAATGTGCGCGCGGAACCAGGCGCTTGATACACTGTAAGTCGAGCAGAACCTTGGAGGAAGTAGGTCCATTCGTCAGATGTGGTGTGCCAGTGCATCTCGCGCATCGCACCGGGCTCGACCGTGATCAATGCCGCCGAAAATGTGTCCGCGATAGGAAATGTGCTGGGGTCAAGGATTTTGATTGAGCCGCCAGGTACCTTCAGTGGTTGCTGCTGTGAGAAGTGGTACGTGTACTGAGTCTGCTTAGGGATGACACCAGCAGGTCCGGTGACGTTCTGTTCACTGATGTTTCTAGGCGCTGGAGTACCTGGAAAGATCCAGAGCTGGCCATCAGGCAAGTTGTCCCAAGTCTTGGTTGTTGTGCGGAAGTTCTTGGCCAGGACTGACTTGGGATTCCGCTCCATGAGCTCTGAGAGAAGGAAAGTGTTGTCCTCGGAAAAATCACCACTATCAAAAACGAGCAGGAACTCACAGCCAGTGTCGAAAGCTTGGATCGAATGTGGGATACCGGGTGGGAAGAACCACACATCACCTTCTGTCACATCGTCGACAAAAGTCTGGCCAGCTTCGTTCATGGACTGGATGCGAACACTGCCGTTGAGCCTATACGCACCAGTTAGCGCGCGGAGAATCAGGTCGCGGAAATGACACTTACATAAGAGCCCACTCTCCTTGCTTGTGCCAATGAAGTTCGCGGTAGGCGTTGGGACTCAAGCGCATGTTGACACCTGCCATAGCTGTTGCAATGGGCAGCTGGTTCACGTTCTGGTTGCGCGCCCAGCCGGCGCCTGCCAGGCCGTGGCGGTTATGCGACAGTCCGAACGGCCACTTTGCATTTCCCACATCACCAGAATCAGTAGTAGGGGGTGCAAAGATATCGCTGTTCAGCGCGTCATAGGCGGAGGTCCTGCCGAGCGTGAGCTCGAAATTACATGGCAAGACTCCTTCGAATATTGGGCTTACCTTGGCCCTGGATCTGTAGGTCCAGTCGTGCCTCCTCGGATTGGCTGAGGGTTCTTGACGTTTGTAAGATCAATATAGAGACCCTCATCTGGGTCTGAGGATTGTCCGACACCCAGCTCGAAGTCGTCAGGGGGAATGACAGTCGACTTTACAGAAATAGGGTTGGAGGCTGCAAACCCAATCAACGCTTCAGAACCACGTAGAGAACCTGACGCTCCGGTGGGCAAAACCTGATCGCTGATTACCGCCGAAGGGTAAACAGGACCACTGACTGCAGACACTTGGGGAGCGGGGAAGGCAAAGCCAGAGCCAGCCAAAGAAGACAAGGCGTGAACGAAAGAGTATCTCATGTTTGCAGCGAACGGCTTTTCGACAGTGTGGACTGTCAAATATACTGGCAACCACAAGCGGCTCCATTTATACCTTATGGCAAGGCAAGTTGCCGCGTTGAATGAGAGCCGCTGATGTGCCGGCTCATCCAGTCGTCGGCTTGTGAGAAGCGCTACTCAATGACAACAGTAGATCAAATTACATCGATTGACGTCAAAAGGCCGGTTTGTCATCCCCACGGGCGGGTCAGCCAGGTAGTGTGGGGATACAGAGTATGAACAAGATTCTCGATAAAGCCGTAGCGATTGGAGATGGACTCAGGTCCTTGCAATAAAGGGTATACCCGCAAAATGCCGGTGGCGCTAGCGGGTGGCTGGAACGGAACCATTGGACGTTGCCCTCGATGATGCATCATCAGCATGGTTCACGAATTAAATCCGCCATGAGAGCGCCGCGCGTTCTGCTCAGCGATGGTATAGTCAGCGGGGTTTTCAGGATGTTCGGCACTGCGTTTGGTGGGATTTGGATGACGGTCGTCAGACGCTTATTGCCGCCCTACCCACAAAGGAACAGCAGGCCCACTTCAAAGCTTGACCTTGAGCTTCGCACTGCTTATTGCGCCTTGGTGAGCTTGTTCACGACCCACTCCGGACACCAAGTGGATACTGATTCCCCGGAGATGTCGGCCAGAACGTGTCCGCCACAGCGAACATAACTGGTGTATGCACCGCCGCAACAAGACCCACGCGCTGTTGCCCTAGCTGACGCGGTGCACGGCCCTGCTTCTTGCGTGTCGGTTTGCACAGCGAACGATGGCCTGCCTCAGTCTGATCCCGAAGGCCGTCACATCTCCGACTCTTGTATGAAGCCCGGACTGAAAGCAACATAAGCTTGTAGTACGCGACATATCACTGACGGCCCATGGTGTGAGGCTCCTTCCGAAAGTCAGCACATAATACACGACGCTGAAAGTGCTTGCGACAAAGCGTTCCCCACCGAAGGAACATCGGCCGGCTATTCGGATATCTATGTACGATGTACACTCCAAACGAGGGTACGCTGGTTGGCATATCCATCAGCTCTCTCGGACACTCCGGTGCTCATAAGCTGTCGAATCTACAGTGGACGCGTCAGTTGAACATCGGAAAGGCAAGTGAGCTGATTTTGACCCTAACATGATGGGTGGCGAGACAACTGTTCAAAGCAGATCTGCTGAATAGCCTCTTGTTTCAATCGAGCTTGCCCACAGATGAAAATTATTAAGCGTTTCCCACCCTTGTCGCGACAGGCCAGAAACAGTGCGTTCCCTCCTGTCATATCTGCAGCCCAAAATGGAAGGTGGCATACGCAACATCTTCCGGCATAAACATGGAGATAGATAGACCGAGCGGTCAGCGGTCGGCGGAGATGACTCGGGCAGACGACAGTTTGGACCAGCCAGTATCCCCTCGGTTGCTTCGTATCACCACTTCTACTTGGTCAAACGAAGAGAAAATGAATGCTGCAGGTACATTAATACAAGCACCAAGTACCAAGTACGTCATTTAGCCGTGCCGCATATACCTTTGACAAACCGAACGTCATATCAAACCATGGCATTTCGCGGGTTCCAATTCAAGCCTGCTCACAAGTTTCTTGAATTTTCAGCTCTCCATAAGTTTCGCCAAAATTGGCACTTTACTTTGACTCTACTGAAGGGAAAGCAAGAGACGGATGGCATGAACAAAGAGTTTCGTGCCGACAGTTTCGCTCTGTTTTTTACTCGCACACTTAAGGACTCTGACCACGGCTGAAACTGCTGCAAAATCGGTAATGCCCAGCAAAGAAATGTTGACTGTCACATTGCAGTCACGGCCTCTAGGATCAACATGTACCAAGACACTCCATATGTGCCACTGGAAGCTCAACAGCGCCGCTCACACCTCTGTCTGCGTTTGTCAAAAGTGCCGGGATCGCCTCGCCTCGCCTCGCCTCGCATGTGACCAGAAGTGAGAAAGGCGTGACCATGGTCTCTGCGCCATGATCAGAAGGTACGCTCGCCTTTCCGCGTGTGCTCAAAGCTTGTTCTGGAAGAGAGGTTTAAGATTGTCGCGGGTCCGCCGCCATAGCGATGTGTTGGCGGCTGGGATTCTTCTCAACGTATTCCAGCTCAAGCACCTATATATGGCCCAAAGCACACGGTATTGGAGACCATTATCAGCCCAGCTGCTCTGCGTATGCGTATCATGTGTAGCAACATGGCTTCACTGATCTCTGGCCTATTGGGCCTTCGTGGTGGCTCCTTATTGTCCACTGTCCTCTTTCACCTATGTCCCTTTCGGATCCAGCTGGTGCCTTCCACCCTGCGTTTGCTCGTCCAAGCTTCACTCCCACGTGCTTGCAGACGCAGACTCTACTTCACCACAGCGAATACTGCACCTCTTGAAGTTCTTCTCAGCTCGCGACACTTTGCACGTTGTTCAGCCCGTCTTTTTGACCCAACTCTCGCACAGCGTTCGCGCCGTCTCCCACGCCCCATATCTCCTGAGTCTCTTATACCTTTCTCTCTCACAGCCCTTCCACCCAAGCGAATCCACCATACCATGGCGAAAGGAAGCAGCTCCAAGTTCGTCACAAGCTCCGTGCCCAAGACCGGCTGGCAAGAGCCGGCACGTGCGAGTACGTCTGCTATCAACGCGCAATGGAGTGCCTGATCACTGACCGATGTCAACAGGAGACGAGCTTCTGAGGCTTCCAAAGGGAAGACGCCCGCTCGCGCCGGCTAATGTACTGCGCATTCTCGTGCCTGTTGAAGCAGCTCGAGTGTCACATGGCGAAGCTGCCACCGATGAGATGTCCGTTGAAGAGCCGCAAGCCAGTACTGCGTCTTCTATGCCAGATAGCATGGCGCCGATGCACCACAGCAGCTCAGAGGAGTCGGAAGAGTACGAGGACGGAGCTGAAGAAGGTGAGCGATTGTGGTGGTGTCTACAATATCGCTCGGTTAACTAATGTGAGTTCCCGGAGCTAAAGTGCTCATGACCAATACATCAAGCCAGAATGATGGCGTAGATGTGCCATTCACTCCCGAGGCGGACGATGAGCTCGACGACGAAGAGCTGCTTGTGGGTGAGGAGCATGAAGAAGACGACGGTAAGTGGTGTTCGAACTAGAAATTGGTGTGATCGTGTGTTTGACAGTTCTTTGATAGGAGACATGTCGGCCGCTGCACCGTCAGGCCCACAGCCTGTTCCTGCGAGCAAGCACCGCGCCAAAGCCCTGCGCGAAGGAACAGAGAGCATCCGTCCACACCCCACGGATGCGTCTAAAGTCATCATCACATACCGCTACAACGTCCCCAGTGGCGGTGTATACGTCCAAGAGACGGAACTGCCCGAGGTCGTTTCCTCTCCAGCAAGCGCATCCAACGAGACGGGGGGAGTAATCTTCCCAGACGTGGAGACGTCCAAGGTCCCAAGGACGAAGAAAGGCTCGCCGTGGAAGCTCGTGCCCGATACCTCCGGGTACGAGTGGATCCGTGGCGAAGGCGAGCGTCAAGAGAGATGGAGGGTCAACGTCTTCTTCCGCCGTCTCGACCGAGACACCCACGCGTACCAGGACATCTATGTCAACACCAACATCCTCAAGAACGTCGAACCCAACGACAAGAGGTTTCGCACCTCGTACAACAAGTGGGTTCTGCAGTTTGCGCGTCGCCGCGACGCAAAGTACACGGCGAAAGTGGTGCGGGTCCACTGGAACGTGGCAGAGCGTCGCGCCCTCTACACGGCCATCAACGCCTTCTGCGCAAAGTTCGGCGTCGACCGATTCGGCTTCACCGACGCCTGCAAGCTGAGCACCGCGCAGCTGCAGCTCATGGCGAATGCGGTCAACAGCGCGCCGAACGCGCTTCGCCTGTCCCCCCGCGGCGTCGACGCCGTCCGCGGCCAGATCGCCTCGGCGCACGACAAGCCCACGCCCAAGAACAAGGCAATCTTCGTGCTCACGGGGAACGCGCTTGCGCTGCGCGCGCGGATCGCCAGCGGCGAGGCCATCCCGCGCGCAGAGCGGAAACCCGCGTTTGCCATCCCCCTCTCCGACTTCCCTGCGGAGCCTCCCGCGGCGGCGCCGACTTGCGCGCAGAGCGGTGGCAGGAAGCGCAAGCGGACTGCTGCCGGCGAGCCGCACTCGTCCGCCTCGGAGCTGTCGTCGCCACCGGCTTCTGAGGTCGGTGAGATGCCGGGTGCCTCTCTGGAGGACGCCTGGGTGACCACCGATGAGGACGCCCGTGCGGTAGAGGGTAGGGAGGGGGACTGGTCGGACGCCAGTGAGGGACTGGAGGAGAATGGGGAGTGGGCGGAGGGAGAAGAGGAGGTGGCTTCGCCGCGGGTGAAGAAGGCCCGCACCGTCTAGCGGTGGGTCAAGGGGGAGGAGAGGGACGCAGCGCCGAGCAGGGGGGTTGGAAGGAAGGGATTGAGGGCCTCCTAGGTAGACCACCGAGAGAACAGAAGCGACGCCAGACTTTGGCGCGGTCGCCAGAATACACCGTCGTTACCTGAGACTATTGCACTCTCGCACTTGTGAGCATCATACTCACCTATTGACAATCGAGAGGATCTAGGAAACAGATTGTATCCGTTGAAGAAGTTACACGATACGGTAGAATCCAGCTCATGAGGTGCACTAGATCCTGCTATGTACCAGATTAGAATCCAAAGGCATCCAGCAAACTATTCGCATCCGGCTCCTGGAACTGCGTCGGCGGGGGCTTCTTGGGCGCAGGGTTCGCAGGGTGCTCCTCCTCTTCTTCGCTCTCCTCTTCTTCCTCCTCTTCGTCTCCATCCTCCTCATCCTCTTCCTCACCACTCTCCACCTCAGCAACCGCTCCATCATTCCTCGCCAGCTCGTTCCTGACATGCTCCCTCGCCGGCAAATCCGCGACAACCAAGCTACTCCTCCTCCTCAGCAGCTTCCTCGGATCAAAGTCAAAGTCCCCACTGCCTTGGTTCGGTCCGTTGGCACGGAAGCTGTCGCGCGGCATGAGCGGGCTTAGCGGCGGCCGTCCTGGGATTGTCTTCGGCGGCGGCGTGAGCAGGAACTCCCAGCTGCGCACGAGATCCAGCGCGAGCACGTCGCAGCCCATCCGCTCATACAGGTTTGCCGTGTGCAGGACAAACTCCCATTCTTCGCGCATGCCGATCATGGTGGCGCCGCGGAGGGTCTGGAGAGATTTCTCGCGGAGCTGCTTGTAGAGGACGACTAGGGCCGGGTCGTCGGTGAGGTAGGATTTGGACTGGAAGTTTGGGGTTTCTGGGGGTGAGAGAAGGCGCGAGAGCGGGGTGACAAGGGAGCGGACGGCGGTGTCGCGGCGGCCGAGCAGCCAGTAGGCCCAGGTTGCGAGCCAGCGATTGCCGTCACGGGCTGCCTGGGGGAGGATCTTGTCTTTTAGGAATTTCAGTAGGACGGGGTGATCGTCGCCGCCGTAGACGCGGGCGACGGCTATGGCGAGCTGGGTGTCGCCGAGCTGGTTATGCAGCACTTGGACCGCATCCTGAAGGTGGTCGGCAAGCAGGAAGAACGCTGCCGCGTACTCGAACCTCCTCCTCCCCATAAGTGCGTATGCGTTCTTCAGCGCAGCAGTCTTCCATCGCTCCTCTTGAAAGTTGTTTGATAGCAGTCGATGGGTTGCACCTTGCTCTCGAGACCACGTGGCGATGCGCCACAAACTGACGAGGACAGCTTTCTTGTGTAAGGCGAGGTAATATAGCGAGCAATCCACCGGATTCTTCTCATCTGTCTTTGTGTACTCGTTGCGAGCAATGACCTCGAACTGTGCGCGCTACACCAGAATTAGCTGGGAGATCAAGGTTCACTAAGAAGAGAACTCACCAGTGCGTTGATGTCCGACATCCACATGAACACACCGCACTGCCGCGCATGCTGCCACATCATCTTGCCATTGAAGTGCCTGCCCACAAGGTCAAGCAAGATGTCCTGGCTTCCCGAGTGAAAGGCCCAAACTATCTCGCGCCACGAGAGAGGCGCTTTCTGTGCCTCGCTCAAGACATGCTGGCGGAAAAACAGCATGAAGCGGCCCGCATTGTCATCGATAGATCGCCGGTGCTTCTCGACCATGCCGATGCACTCTATGATGTCTGCAAGACGGAACTGTTCTCGGCTCGACAACAAAGGTATTTGCTTAGTGGTTAGAAGGTCTTTGAGGTTTGCAGCTACCTCTTCGGTTACGCTTTCCGGATCGTCGTCATCCGAGAAGTCGTTGTAAGAGGATTGCATCTCCTTCCTCGAAGCGGTCAAGTTCGTCTGTTTGGGTCAGTACTCGAACATGTCGTTCTGCGCGCCGACTTACCATATCCTCAGAAAAGTCCTCTGCTGCAAAGCCGAGAGAGCTGTCGAGCTCCTCGCCCTCCGTCCAGAACTTTAATTTCTGGTAGAGACGTAGCAGAATGCGTTGGACAAGTAGGATCTTCCCAGACAGGACACATTGTGACAGCAGTTGAGGGTGGTACACAGGTAGTGGGCCGTTGAGCCGGCTGACTGCTGTGAAGATGTCGATGGAAGCAGTCTTGCGGGATATCATGCGTAGGCTAGGGAACAGCTGCTCATCTACTTTGACGTGTTCGTCTTGTATAAACAACTGGTTACCAGCTCCGATGACCAGATTGCCACTGGCTAACCAGACTGAGTCGCCAATGGGATGGGGAGTGATATCGCGAATGCGCACATCCCGGATCTGGACCCACGAGGGACCAGCGTTGAGGTAGTCATAACGCAGTTGCGCGTAGATGACCACTCGATGAGGGAAACCGACAGCTAGGATAGACTGATTGTCCGGAGTGGAGGACCAATCGAGGTCTTGGATGACGCCTTGCCCATTAAAAGTCTCTTCGTACTCCAGCTGCGCACTTCGAGTATTCCATATTGTCAATGTTGTTTTCTCGGCATCTACTAGTGCTGCCTTCCGGATTGACGTACCGCTGGCCAGCGATGGATTCTGCATGTTGGTCTCGACGGTGGAAGTCAGCAGCCAGTCGACCTTGCGCTGCTCAGAATCGACACGAGCTGTCCACGACTTGATGATACCAGACTTGCTGTACGAAATCGCGATGTCTCGCGCAAACGTGTCGAGGAAGCCGGAAGTGACAGGCGCGGAACCAGCGGGATCGACTGGCAGGACAAACGCAAGATCATCTTCTGTACCCAGGTCAAATGTGCTGTATTGCTCCAAAGATATCTCTGTGTCTCCGTTGGTGTTGCCGTTGGTGTGAGGAACCACGCTCGAGCGTTTGCGACCAGTAATAGGATCTCGGGTGAGCAAAGGCATGGTGACTTCCCAGCAAATGCCTTTCATCTCCGAGCTGATTGTCGCAATATGCACATACTGACCACCAATTTCGGATTCAGGAATGGCGAGCAGACATAGCGGTCTGCCTTGTAGCTTGTACTCAAGTCTCGTGACTTCCACTGCCAGAGGCCCTCTCGTGTCCCACAGAGCAATGTGGTTGTGATGCATGAAGACGACGAAGTTTCCATCTTGCAGCAGGGCCGTTCTGTGGATGTGCTCGCTGACCTTGACGGTGCTGTGTCGATGTAGAGTAGTGGCATGCTCAGTCGGCCGCTGGGTCCATACTATGCATTCGTCCGTGACTGTTCGAGAGATCAAAGCTCGTCCACTCGCCGTGCGGTTGACCTTTTTCACGGCGTGCGAGTGTCCTGTCCAAATTGCCTTCCTTTGTATGCGCTGCGTCTGCGGGGATGGGTCGAAGAGGTAATCGATCCGCGATTCGAGCCACTCTATCCGCCCATCAAAGTGATGTGATAATAAAGTAAACTCAGAGTCGGGCCTGTCCCCAATGAAAGCGTAGAATTGAACATTGTCCTCAATGGCTTTTGGTTTGTTGGCGAAGTGCAGATGCAGGCCATCAACATGCGCGATATTGAAGACGTCGGTAACCTTCTGGACCCTGGTGCCGATGTTTTCAAACCCCCAGGCAGACATGTTCCCATGGTCGTCCAACACGACACATATCTCCGGGCTTCGATTGGCGACCTCGATCAGATGGTGCAGCGCAACGCCATGGCTCTTCTCCTCAGCCGAGGCTTGAGCCATCGCCCTTTCGGTGGCGTGTGTAAAGTGCTTGCCATCGATGAAGAAAGCGAATCGCTTCTGCGACTGCTTGTCCTGCGAGACCAGCCGTTCCTCGATCGAGCCCAGCAGATCTACTCCTGTCCACAAGTGCATGCCGTCCACGCCATGATGCTCCCCTGGCACCCATACTCGCACCTTGTAGTCGGCGCAAATCGTGTAGAGTACGTTGTCGGATGTCTGATCCTTGTGAGGGTGCCGCCAATGTATGCCCGTGATGGCCTGAGGATGTGGAAGGTAATAGTAGTCGAACCGCTGGTCGGCCGAGCCGAACGCGAGTCGTCGCCATATCTTCAGCAATCGGTCGTACCTGCCTGTTGAGGCGATGAGTTCGGCGTCGGGGGAGAAGCGCGCGAACTTGACCGGATTCGCAAGTTGCTTTGTCCAGATGCGCTCGATTGTGCCATGTGTGTTGAAGAGAGTGAGCGCTCCACTACCGACGAGCAGCTCGTCTGGCATTCCCCATGATAACGTCGTTACCGAGTCGTTCGGATCTGGGAGGGTCATGCTGCCCTGCAGCGACCACTGCTTCTATCAGCAAACAATACAGATTGACATATGCTAGCACCAACCTTGTAGACCCCATACTCTACGCTGTACGGCTGGTATGTGTAGATGTTGCGCGTCGAGCTTGCAGCAAGCTTGCCGGTCCCCTCGTCTACGGCAACAGCTTCGAGCTCGTCCTCGTCGTCGATATAGATAGTCTGGATGACATGGTTCGGGCGGTCGAGTATTATGAGGGCATTGCCAGATATGTACGCCTAGTTGGCTACCCGTCAGTCACTATAGTGTTCGTTGCATTGGTGCGCAGACGTCGTACAATGATTTGGATCCCTTCCCACAGGCCGTGAGCGACAGCTTGCAGCTTAGCCTGCGGCCGTCCGGGGAGTATGCCGCGCATCGAGGATTCGTCGAGTGTTGCTACCGGTACCGCATCGTCTCGTCTGGCTTTGGACGGCCAAGGGCGAAGAGCAGGGCGTCAGGTGATGTTGCGCGTCGTTGTGGTAGGGATCTTGAGCTTGATGCGCCGCGACGGGTGCTCAAGCCCACGCGCTGGCCCCACTGTTGTGTCGTCACGTCAAGTGCTGCACACCTGCATCAGCTAGCGGAGCCGAAGAACAGCACTTGACAACTGCATAAGAAAGAGCAAAATATAAATACAAGACGCAAGACTCGTAGATTCAACCGTTCAAAGTATGCAGCGTCGCCGGAACTTGAACGCCATAAACACACAGAGGCCGTGGCCAGTCTGCTATTCCAATGCAAATGTACCATATACAACAACACTCGGTCCCGCGTACACGCAACGTTTCATGCAGTGACCATCCACCTACTTCTCTATCATCGAGGTGATCTATCTCCTGAACGCGCCCTGCACCTCGTTTGTGCCCCAGTCAACTTCGACCTCGCCCTGGTACACATCCTGATTGATCCTCTGCACTCTCTCGCCGACGCCATTGTACTTCCTCTCGCATTCTTTCAACACCTTGAATACCAGATCGCGACTGATGCCCGGGTCATCAGCGTCGCCGAAATGCTTGTCGACGCGCTTCTTGAGCGCTTCAATGCCTTTGCGAACTTCCTTTGCATCATGCGAGTTCACAAGCTTCTTGAACACAGAACGTGAGTGTGACGAACGCTGGGCGATCGATTGAGGCGAGCCACCGCGGGCGGCGAGTAGGGTTTCGGTTGATTCTATGAATTCCTGATTGTGCGTTAGCAACATGCGAAATAGACCGACTGTATGAGCTTACCAAGAGCTTGCCGAGCGGGCGACGTATGACCGCGTCGACATAGAGGTTCATGTGCTCGTTGTACTCTTCCTGCGCTTTTCCTTTCCAGTAGTCTAGGACTGTATCGGGTCGGGCATCGACCTCTTCCATGTAATGATTCATATTCTCGATGAGTAGGATGTGGTAGTTCAGAGCTTCCTTGTCTTCTGGGTCACCCTGACCCTGCGTTCCCATAACGGTGGGCGACTCTTTGGCGATGACTTTCAAGCTCTCAAACATAGCTTTGTTGATCCTTTGGTAGGCGTCGTTGACCAGGCGGCGGATCTCGAGCTGGTCGCCGCCATCTGACGATGATAGTAGCATGTTTTCAATGGCCATTGCGAAGTGGGGAAACGTCTTCATAAAGGCGATCACGCCCTTGCGCTTCTTGATCTTGACCTTGGTATCCTCAATCGCGCGGATCTGCTCATCCAAGAAGCGGCTGAAGAGACTCTTCAGTTTCTCGTGTATCTTCTGCAAGGTACGTGTGAGGAAGTCCTGGTTCGAGTCTTCGATGTCAAGCAATTTACGATCGACAGCCGACAAGATACCCACTCCTTGAAGAGGATCCGACGAGACTGCCCAGTCCACAAGGCTCTGAATTTCAGTTGGCCAGAATGAGAATATGTCCTCCATTACATCAGCGACGCGCTTAGCCATGGATCTGTCAGCCTCGAACTGCTTCCTGATCCACAAGTTCGGACCTCGACGGGACTGTGGTGGCGCGGCTGCTACTGCATCCGAGAAGTCGATAGTATCGGTCGATGTAGCATGGAAGAACTCTGTAACGAAGTTTTGCTCGGTGAGCAGGACTGGACCGATGTCGTCCAGTACCCTCCCGAAGACGTCGAAAGCGTGGAGCTTACCGTCCTGTGGGGTTCTGACAACCTTGGTCTCTTTATCGCCCGATGCCGAACGAAGCCCGCGAGCTAGAGTTTGAGAACGCTTGACAGTAAGCTTGCGCGCAGTTCCAGCCATGCTCTCTGGTTCCTTGTCTTGAGTAGTGAAGAGTAGATCCTGCTCATCACCCGCAGGCTTCCGAGCGAATCTTCGCCAGGCCAAGATGTTATCGCGGACCTCTTGCTGGTATAACTGAGCTGCTTGGCTCTGATACATGCGGATCAGGGTATCCCATGAGTTACGATCGATCTCTTTGGCGAAGAGAATGACTGGGCTCAGCATCCAGAGTTCGCTTCTACCAGCATCGTGCGCCTCGATGTTCTTTTTCAAGGATGGCATGGACCCTTGGTCGATCTGTTTCAGAGAGTCTCTTGTCGTCAAGAAGGCAGCACCAAAGGTAATTTCCATATGCTTCTTCAGGCGATCCAAGAACATGGCGCCTTCGCTGAGGTAGTTATCGCGCTTCTCCTGCAAAGCTTGCATCGTTGCAAGCTCGCTGTTACCGAAGCCGGAACTTGTAACTTTACCCAGACCAGCGCGGCTGCCTGCAACAAAGGCAGGGTCAATGGTGATGAGGGCCTTGTAGAGCAATACCAGTGCATCTTCAATCTCGATCAAGCCGTTCAGCTTACCAATTGGAGCACGTCGCAAGACCTCCAACTGGTCAGTCGTGATGGAAATCGTCTCAACCAGCTGCTGTAGTTCATGTTGGAGCAGGCGTTGATTAGCGGTCTGCACTTGTAGACCTTGACTCTGCGCCTCGATGAAGGCAATGTCATCGTTTAGGCTCTGATAGATCTGTTAGCGGGATCAATTAAAGTTCAGTCAAGCGCAACTTACACTCAGTTCAACGTTATACAGGGTGAGTAAGCCCTCCATCTCATCACACTCTGCGATAGCACGATCCAACATGCGCTCGACGGCTTCGACTCGGTCGTCTTTTTGTTCGAGGTGGTTAAGCCAACTGCCCGCTTCAACGCGTGCAATCTCGCGCTTGATGTCCATCTCGAGGGCTTCAATGTGCTTGGGTGCAAGGGCATTACCACCCCAGCCAAGTTCTGTGAGCAGGCTTTCGAAGCCCAAACCTCGCTCATCCATGATAGAAGGATCGATGCCAAGCTTGGAGATGTTCATAACCTGCTGATTAGAGCGCCTCTTCTTCTTACGCGGCTCGGGGTCGGCTGTCGTTTCAGGAGCCTTGGCTTCCAGTTTCTCTGGTGTAGGAGCTCTACCTGCCTCTTCCACTACAGGCTCCGGCTGGGGTTCTTTGATGGCAGGAATAGTTGACACAGGGCCCGAAACAGTGACCGCAGGCACAGCTTCAGTAGCAATCTTTGGCAAGTCTCGTGACATGCGACTCGATGTTGGTCTTGACCCAGGGTCCTCAGCCTTCTGCTCGACAACCTCTTCTTTCGGTGGCTCTACTGGCGCTAGTCGCTTAGGCACAAAGACTCCGCTGATGCCATCAGGTTCATCAGATGTCTTGGTGTCCTTTGCGAGCATCTTGGCAGCGGCACCTCCAGCTCGAGGCTTGAAAGCGCCAGCAGCTGCGGCCAATTTGCGGAACTTGTTGGCAGCCTCGGCAGTTCCAGCTGCTGGGGGTACGGTCTTTTTCAGCATTGGGAATCGGCTAGACATCGCCGAGGACTCTTTGTCCTCGACAGGAGTTTGAGCCCTCTCCACAGGCTGAGCTGCAGTTTGCTCAAGGGGCGTTTGCGGTGGTAGTGGAGGCTCTTCCATGGGTACTGGCTCGGGTACTGGCTCGGGTACCGGCTCCGGGATAGGGGCTTGTGGCTCGGACACAACTGCAGGTGGGGGCGGTGGAAGCGGCGATGTTGGGGGTGGTGTGGGCCGCGGAGGTGGCAAGTCATTCTGAGGAGCCGCTGATCCATCTCGAGACGCGGGCTTGAGCCGTTCCGGAATGTCTTGTGGTCTCCTCCTGGGCGGAACCTCCAGGGGCGGTGGTGGTGTGGCTGAGGGGGTCTGAAATTGTGCTCCTTCGTTATCAGTGCTGGCAGCACTTCGCTGCGACAGGGATGATGGCTGAGGTTCCATGAATGGTCGTCGGCGCTGTGGAGGTGCTTCTGGAGGCATTTCTTCGTTGCGTCCAAGGTTCGAACTTGCGCTACTTTGCGCAGTGCCTGGTCTGAGGCCTCTCGGAGATGGATCTCTCCTAGGCGAGGGAAAGCCATTCTGTCTGCGCTGCTCAGGTGGAGGCATGCTTGTGGGCGCGCTCTCGAACGGCTGTTCATCAAGCGACCTCTGCGACCGTTGAGAGCGAGCATCCTCGGCCTGTATCCGTCTCCCAGGACTAAGCGCAGGCGGGATGCTTGGGACGAAGTCGCCACTCGATTGTGGTGTCTCTGGTCGGCCGCCGAATCCGGATGTCGGGAGCTGGGGTGTAAGATTCTGAGACGGCATTGGCGGCGTTGGTGGTACAGGGTCTCGGCCTGGAGGAGGACGCGGCCTCATACTTTCGCCGCTAGGTCGTGAGCGGATACTTTGTTCCATGGACGGTTTCTGCCGTAACGGCGGCATTGGTGGAGTGTTTTGATTCTGGCTAAAAGGTGAGGGTCGGCGGTTGTCATCCCCAGTGTTGGGCCTACTACCACCGCGGTCATCCTGCTGCCCAGGTCGTCGAGGCCCAGCATACTCGCCAGGAGGTCTTCTAAAATTCGGATTCGAGCTCTGTGCGGCGAGTCCCCTCCTTCCCTCGTCGGAGGGACCAGACGGCAACTCGCCTGGTCTCCGTGGCGGTGGTCCTGGGGACTTTGGCGGGAATTGTCGTGGTTCTGGAGGCGGGGCCTGTCGCTGCACGGCCGGATCTTGCATGTCTTCGCGGCCTCCTGCCTTTGCGCCCCCAGCCTTGGCTTCGGCTGTCGCCAGGTGCGGCCTGCCGTTTGTCAGGCTGTTCATCTCGCTGGCGCTGAAGCCCGTCAAGATGGGAAAGTCGCCCTTTGTGTACTTGTTGTAGATCTTCACCATACTACCGATGAAGAACTCTTTTTCCTTGGCAGTGCCAGCCTCCCAGTAGTACGGCTTCGTGATGGTGACCATGAAGCCCTTCTCGCCAGCCCACTGCTTCTTCTGCTCGTCGTCTGTGGTGCGGGGCTCCATGTGTACAAAGTTTTCGACGGCGGTGAGGTCCTCCATGGGCCACGTCTTGCCAATGGAGAAGGTGCCGTTGGCGTTCTCGCGGGCCTTGTGCAGCTTGACGCGGCCCGTGTTGCGCACCGAGATCATGATGATGCGGCCCTTTTTGTTGGACGGCGACGAGGTGGGCGGGGGCGGCGACTGGGGGTAGACCGAGTCCTCCTGGACGCGGATGTGGGTGATGTACGACTCCTGCAGCTGGCCCTGGTCGTCGACCTTGGAGAAGCAGCTCTCGGTGATGCGGCGGCGCTCGTCGTCGAAGCGCTCGGCGCGCGACATGCTCGACGAGGCGGCGCCGGAGCTGGCTGTCGAGGGCGGGCCCCGTGGCCCTCCAGGCGCTGGGCCTCTGCCCGGTGCCCGCGGGTCGCCCAGGCCGTTTGGGTAGTTGTTGCGCGGGCGGCCGTCCATGATGGCGCGGGTGCGGGTGCGGGTGCGGGTGCGGGCGCGTTACACGGCAGCGCTCGCAGCGTCTCTCGTGCGGGCCGCCGACGGGGAGGCCAAGTTGCTGTGCTAGCGCGGCTGTGCGCAAGCGGGCGATCGCGTCGATGTGGCCATGAAATGTGAGGGGAGCTCGGGGGGCCGTGTGTCGGACGGCAGCTGTCGGAGCTCCTGGCCGGGGTTGCGGCGGCGGCGCGTTCAGCAGCGCGGTCGGCAGCGCGGTCGGCGGCGGCACTGGCAGCTCCCAGGACTCTCTGCGCGCGGCTGGCGGGGCTGCAGGGGCGGGCGGTGACGCGCAACGGGCAATGGGCTGCGCTGCTTCCTGCGTCCTGCAGACGGCGGACGTCTGGTGCGGTGATGTGGTATCTCCACTGCGCGCCCGGGGCCCCCAGCGCTACGCCGTCCCCGTCCTAGCGCGCGACTGCCGTCTGAACTTTTTCGAGGTCCCATGGCGGGCTCTGCGCGCAACACCAGACAGGCACCCACGCACCCGACACGCACCCGCAGCCCGCCGCCCGCCATGGCCAAGTCCGACAAGAAGAGCACCACGGCCCCGGCCGACGTGCAGACCGACCTCGACCTCGTCCAGGCCTTCCTCAAGCAGACCGGCCACGCGGCCGCCGCCAGCAGCCTCAAGGGCTTTGCCGCATGGGCCACCAAGCAGGCCGGCCAGGCTGATGCCATGGACGTGGACGAGAAGAGCAGCAGCAGCGACGGCAGCGACGGCAGCGACGGCAGCGACGGCAGCGACGGCAGCGACGCCAGCTCTTCGGACAGCGACTCCAGCGACGACTCCAGCGACGACTCCAGCGACGACGACTCCAGCTCTTCAGACGAGGAGCCTGCCCCCGCCCCCAAGAAGGACAAGAAGGCGAAGAAGGCCAAGTCCGTGTCCTCCTCATCTGCCTCGTCGTCCAGCGACTCCAGCAGCGACTCCAGCAGCGACTCCGAGGCCGAGCCCGCCAACATTCCCCTGCCCCAGTCCGACGACTCCTCCAGCGCCTCCAGTGATTCGGACAGCTCCTCAGACAGCGACAGCAGCAGCTCTGACTCCGAGGACGAGAAGCCCGCCAAGGCCAAAAAGGCCAAGAAGGCTGCCTCGGTTGCTTCATCGTCAGCGTCGAGCTCCTCCGACAGCGACAGCGACAGCGACAGCGATTCAAGCTCCGACTCCGACTCCGACTCGGACTCGTCCGATAGCGACTCAGACGACACGCCAGCCAAGAAGGCCGACTCCTCTTCCTCTTCATCCAGCGACTCCAGCTCCGACACCGACTCCGACTCCGACTCCTCGGACGACGAGAAGGCTCCCGCCTCCGACAGCAAGGATTCAGAATCGTCTGCAACCCTCGCAGCCACGTCCCCGCCTGCGTCCACCAACAAGCGCAAGCGCGACAGCGACGAAGAGCAGCCGAACAAGAAGCGCAGCCACGTCGAGAACCGCTTCCAGCGCATCAAGGCCGATGTCGAGGTCCTACCCGAGCTCTCCAGCAACGCTTACGTCTCCTACGACTACGCCGACCGCGCTCACGCAAAGCTGATCGTCACCAAGGGCAAGGGCTTCACAAAGGAGAAGAACAAGGGCAAGAGGGGCTCATACCGCGGTGGTGCTATTGACACCTCTGGCGGCAAAGGCTTCAAGTTTGAGGATTAGATGAGGCATCTTTCCGTCTATCAATATGGATCGATTGGGCCTGAACGATGAAATGCATTTTAGAGGACGTGCAGCTGTTGAGCGTGCACAATTGGCGAACAGGAGTTTCAGGCGACGCAAAAGTCAACATACCCTTTTAGCGGCACACGCCGCCGCAATGTTGGTCAAAGGGCAGACGACATGTTAATAGAGCAGCTATGGTAGCAACATAGACAGTACAGTACCAATTGCAAACTTTTAGTCACCTAGACTCACGAGCATTCACATGTCGAGGAATTCCGCCTAGCGCAGACTCTACCCAGGGTGCCAGATCAACCCAATTCATACCCACAATACGTCAGACGACCAAGCCAAAGTAGAAGACTAGAGACGACAAATTCGGTCGGTCACCACGGTCTCCGAGCCACAGACGAATTACCCCGACCGCCGTCTTACGACCGCAAACAGCAGTGGGGTTTTCTGCGAACCCAGACCCCTGCACGAGCCACTTCAGGCGCACAATGACGCGCTCGATCGCGCCCGCGAATCCAGAACACCACACATCACCGATACAGCAACTGTCGACCCATCATCCGCACGGCGCCGAACAAAAGCGCCGGATCCAGCATGCTTCCTGGTGCGTATGTAGCTGTAGAAGAATAAAAGGACCCTTGTGGTCAGCCCAGCAATTTAACATCCCTTCATCCTCTCCTCTCCCCACGAACCAACCGCATTCCAGCACCCCCTCCCCCCCCACCTTCTCCTACTGCGTGTGGACGAGTAACAGTGCGAAACCAACCCCACAATGACACTCACGCAAACCCTGCTGCGGCTGACATCCTTTAAAAACCCGCTGCTGCGCACCCTCGTCCCCAGCGTCGCGCTGGCATATGGCATCCAGACCGCCGTCGCCGTCCCCTCCATCGCCGCGCAGACAGAGCGCTACTACGACCTCAGCGGCAGCCTGACGTATCTGAGCTGTGTCGGCGCCTCGCTGGTGCTGCCGTACCTGCGCGCGCAGCAGGCGGGCGCCGCGGCCGGCGGGCTGGCCGAGTATCTCAGCGCGAAGGGCCTCGCGCAGGGAGGCGCGTGGTGGTGGAGACAGGCTGTGCTGAGCGCGGCGGTGGGGTTGTGGGCGACGAGATGTAAGTGACGGCCTTTTGCGTGTCCTCTCTTTCTGCTCCTGAACGACGAAGGGGGGGGGGGGGGGGGGGGTTTTTTCGGTGCGGGGCCACCCGGGGCTAACGCCGCAACCCCAGGGGGCCCCTCCCTCTTCCCGCGCATCCCGGGCCCCGGGGGCAACGACACCCCCCCCGCCCC
>JAFISE010000126.1:0-87123 GCA_022560025.1 Stagonosporopsis chrysanthemi | reverse complement strand
TGCAGAGTAAAGACGTTCTAGAACCTTTTTAATATATATCTAGTAAGTGTAAGCGTCTTTAGAGTAGATAAAGCTATTGTCTAAGTAAGAAATATAGAAGTAATCTAAGTACTTAATTAGAACATTGTTTATATAGTATTAGTACGTAGCAAGGCTATTATATAAACTAAATAGTAAGACCTTACACTTATATATACTATAACGCGTCTAGAACATAGTATACTCTTCTAAGGCAGGATCTATACAGATTTAGTTAAAAGCTAATTAAATACTAAACTTTATAAATATCTTTGCCTTAAATAGTTAGGCAAGTAGCTTGTCTATATATAGTATTAGATAAGAGTCTTTGTAAGTTAAATTATTTAATTTATAATAGTCTATATAAATATACAGGCTTCTATTTACCTTTTATATTTATAGTACTAGTAATATAAATAGGCTTTAGCTATATTTAATCGAGCTTTGTTAGAGCTAGTTCTATATAAACTTCTTAGTTACTTTATAGTCTTTAAGGTTTTGTTTATGTTATCGAGCTTGTGGGACTCTACTCCGGTGATCGAATTGATTGATCAGTACCTTTACTATAGATCAGACGAGATGTCATTATATACAAAGGAAATATTCAGTAGTCACGTGTTTGTGGCTAAGCCGCGCACGTGAGTACTCAAGCGAGAAGCTCGGAGCTTCTCAGTAGTAAGCCAAACGAACGAGCACCTCATAAGTGAGCTATCTGATCAAGCTCAAGCTAACTAGCCGAGCTTGTGACAGTTTATATAAGAAAGAGTAGTAGTTTAGCAAAGGTTTCTCTAAAACAATCTTATAGTTATAAGAGTAGTATTCTAGAAGGCTTTTAGCCTCTGCCTTACTAAACAAATTAGCATACTAATAGTACTAGGCTAGCAAGCGTTTCTAGATTAGTTAGGTATTATTAAAGTTATCTTAATAGTACTTTTCTTCTATTATATAAGTAATCTTGTATAGACTAGTTGTAAAGAACTTTTTTTATAGTTTCTTTATTAATAAGTAGAAAGCATTAGCTAAGAGTATAGTAATAGTAGTAATCCTAGTTAGAGCAGTTATAGAGGTGTTTACTACTTTATTAAGTAGTACTAAGAGTTGTAAACAAAACTTAAGTAACTTTAATATACTTCTTATACGTTAAATACTAGTACTAAAGCTGCGTTGTTTTTAATATATTTCTTGTTCCTATAGAGTATCTTGTTGCTGTATATTCTACTAGGCTTTGCCTTTCTACAGAGGTTATTACAATATTATTAGTAAAGGCAGCGCAGAATTGTAAGAACAAGAGTATTTAGCAGGTTATATTAACTAAGACTGTTCTGTATTAAGTTAGAGCTTAAAGCACCTTAACTACTTAATTCTAATAATATAATCTTGTAATCTAAGGTCTATAATAATAAAAAGGCAGTTGTATACCTTCTAGCTATAAACTATAAGGTAAAACTATATATACTAGGTTACTAGAAAGGTAGTTCAATCCTAGAACTCTTTAACCTTAGAGAAAAGTAAAAATAAAAGTAGCAATCTTAGAATTTAAAAACAAAAATCTTGAAGTACTAGTATTAACTAAGGATTAAAATTAGACACTAAGCTCTTAGATATAAAGAATAGTAGAGGTAAGAAAATAAAGACTACTAAACAAATAAGATAGTAAGAGATTAGATAGATTATATTAGTTTAGGCCTAGGTAGAGTAATCTTTCTAGGTAGTACTGTTTTCTATAGGGGTTAGATCTGTCTTGTTAAAGTCTTCTTTCTGTTCTATAAGGCCTTCCTATTCTACCTTAATTTTGCGCACACAGGGTACTGTGCAATCCTAAGCAAAGTGTCTTAGCTTCTTATAGTTATAGCAAGTTTCTAGAGTTGTATTCTGTATAGGCGCAGGTATATTAGAAGGTTATTAGAGTATAGAGGTGCTGTAGGCAAGATTAGTAGATTAGCTAAGAAGAATCTAATCTTGTTAACTTGTTGTAACAGAGCTTTGTTTTGCATCTAACTAAGGTGTTCTTATTAATTTTAAGAGTTATAAAACTAGTAGTAGCAGTAAAGTAGAGTTGTTTCTCTTTTCTATATTATAGGCAGTTAGATATTCTACTATTTAAGAGAAGAAATTATACTATTGCTGCTTAAAGCCTAGATTAAGTACTTAAATACTTAGCAAGATTTTAGTCTATATATAGTAAAACTACTCTAATTAGAATACCTTTTCTTTAATAGCTGTACTAAGAAAGCAGCTCTTAAAAGCTAAGAAAGTCTCTAATTTTTCTATTTAGAGTTAATTAAAGGCTGCTTAGCTTTCTGCCTGCTTGTTCCTAGTAACAAAGTATAACTTAAGAAGTGTAATCATCTCTTCTACAGTATAAAAACAGTCTAACTTGTTATTAGAAAGGTACTAAGGTTCTAAGTATTCTTTAGCTAACTTAAAGGTATAACTCTAGACAAGGGCTATATAGGCATATACACTCTAATAGTAGTCTGTATTAATATTAAGTTAGTCTTAAATAAAGGCATACTATTACTAAAAAGTAGAGTTACTTTTATTTAAAAGAACCTTAATATTAGGAGTCCTTTTTAAGAGCTTCTTGCGTACTATAAGTACTAAGCTAGCTTCTAATAGCTGCCTTATAGTAGATTAATCTAGTATACCTATTAGTAGTATTTCTGTTGTAGGTAGAGGGCAATCTGCTAGAGTAAGACTAGCACGTAACTAAGCAAGTTCCTGCTGTAGTTAGGCTATCTCTTCTAAGAGATTATAGTAGAATAGCTCTAATTAAATCTGTTATTAGCAGTAGACAGTTGTGCTAATACAGAGCTCTAGAGGCGTCTAGCTCTTAATTAGTTCTTAGACTAAGTAGTAAGTCCTAATAGATTTCTTAATATTAGAGTTGTATTTAATTCAGGTTAGTTATTAATAGTCTCTAAGTGTCTATCTTAGTACAATCTAATACAGCTTTCTAAAGTTAATTCTAGAGTAGTAAGTTATAAGAAGTTCTAAACCTATAGGCTTTAGTTATTAAGAGATCTCTAGAATCCTAACTATAAGATAAACAATTCTAAAGACTTGTACAGTTTAGGTATAATATAGACTATAGCTATGCTTATAGAAATAAGTAAATAAAACTATAGCAATATTGTTATAAAGCTATTACTAGCTAGGACAAGTTTTAAAGTATAATATAATAATACAGAATACTAAAGAAGTCTAAAAGGTATAGGTATCTACTACAAAGTATATAGAAGTACTTAGATAAACTATAAAACTAGACCTCTATTCTTATAGGTCTTGTACAAAAGAATACTTTAAAACTATCTATCTAAACTCTATAGAGACTTCTCTTCTTATACCTAGAAGCTTAGAAAAGACTATACTAAGAAATAATTAGAAGATAGATCTAAGTTATTTAGTTGTTAGGTAGTATAAGGTAGGCTTAAAGAACTAGGCTTGTTCTTACACTAATAAGAGTAGATAATTAAATTTAATTATAAAGAGTGTGCTGCTAAGAGCTATTACTAGTATAAACTAAATAAATTTAATAGAAATCAACTATAGTGTAGTAGCTTATTATTTATAAAGGCTGTAGCTAGAGCTTAGTAAGCTCTAGCTCTAGCTTGCAGAGTTTTTATACCCTACTTTAAAGGTAAGATAATCCTATAGTAGAGCTCTAGTAAGTCTAATCCTAAGGTATGTAAGTGCTAAGGCGCTAGTTGTAGGCCTAGCCTGTTACAAGTATTATCTATCTGCTTAGTACAAGGAAGCAGAGATTCTATACAACTAGGTAATTAAAGTTAGCAATAATAGCTAGATAAATAACAAGCTAAGAGTAGAGTAGCTAAAGTACTTTAATACTTATATAAAGACTTATATCCTTAGTATACGTTGCTTACTTATCTTTAATAGCTATAAAAGCTACTACTCTCTTAAGTTTTAAGATGTATCAACGCAGGATGCTAGAGGGGTCTAAATCGCATAGGTATCCGCTACGAGGTGTATAAGAGCACTAGAATAAACTACAGGACTAGATCTCTATTCCTATAGGTCTTGTACAAAAGGATACTTTAAAACTATCTATCTAAACTCTGTAGAGGCTTCCCCTCTTATACCTAGAAGCTTAGGGAAGACTGTACTAAGGAGTAGTTAGAAGACAGATCTAAGTTAGGTAGTTGTTAGGTAATATAAGATAGGCTTAAAGAACTTAGCTTGTTCTTACATTACCCCCCTCCTTGTAGGCAGATTATCTCTAATTCTGCAAAATTGTAAAGAAAATTCTTGTGCTATAAAGGTTTAAACTTTAAGAAGGCGTAAAATACATCTAACTCCTATCTGTCCTAAGACTCTAGTCTTCCTTTACTGTTGTTAACCTCTATTTAGGTTTTGCTGCACAACCTATGTTAGCTACTCTGCACTTATCTGTCCTAGGCAAGCTCTCTAGTAACAATAACTAGGCAAATTAGATTGTTACTAGGCTTATAGCTGTTGTAAGAGCCTGTGCTAACAGGGTAGCTTTTACTAAAGTTGTAGTAACTGTAGAAACGCGTTTAATCTACTTCCTAATTAGGTTAAATTGCTTACAGCGTGCTTCTTAAGTAAACAACGCGTGCCCTGCTTGTTTCTGTTCTCTAACAGACACTAATTCTTGCTGCAAGTACCTTAAACAACTTTATCTAATTGCTGCTAACTGTTGCTAGGCTTATTTTTTAGTCACTATGCTAATACCTGTCTCTTCTAGCGCTCTTGCAGTAGCCTATTAGGTTATCTGCCTTTGTTTAATTTAGGCCTTTGCGCAGAGGAACACAGTAGTGTACGCCTTTAACAAGGCGTTGTTGTTAAAGTGTGCTTATTGTATACTTTAGAATAAGAAGTGTTGTCTAGTTTAATTACTATTACTCTCCTCTTATTAGTCCTTAGGCTAACTTTTAAATAAGTGCTAATTTACGTCAGACCTAAGTATAATGCTTTTTAGAGCAACCTTGTTGCGTAGGAAGAGGCTACAGCAGAGGAAAGTAGGGAGTTAGGAGAGCTAGAGGCAACAGCTGCGCAGGCTGTTTGTAAGACTGCTTAGGATAACCTCTGTTAGTCAGCCTATGCCTTAGCAAGTGTAGTGCAGGTAGCAACTGCGCAGCTTAAAGAGGTGTCAGCTGCTGACGTGTTACTCTATTAGTACTACGTCTAGCCTGTTACTAATTAGGCCTTGATAGAGGCAATAGGAGCGCTCACTGTACAGGTAAGGTCCCTGCAGGATGAGGTAGCAGAGCTCAGGCAGGCTGTGGTATCCCTGCAGGCTCTAGTAGTTGAGGCTCTACAGCAGAGCACTAGGGGCAAGGGTCCTACGCAAACTGTGCCTGAGAAGGCTCAGCTTCCTTTGGATACTCCTATAGTAGACGCTGAGGAGGAGATAAGCAACGTTAGTAAGGCTCTAGCTTAATTACCACCTGTACAGTAGGGTAGACGTTTTCCTTTGTTACTTAGCTAGGTTAGTAGGTGTTTAGAGTAGTCTAGATTTTCTTTGTCTTTTAAATTTATAACGTGCTTACTTAAACTGTTACTAGCTGTTTTCTTCCTAGGATTTAATCTAATTTAGTAACTACTTTAAGGGACCTAGTAATTGCAGATACTTATTATAAAACGCTCTTAGCTTGTAGAGAGTGTTCTTAAAGTTTTCTGCTAGGTACTAGGTAGAGTTAGGGTTATGTCCTACTTAGCTTACACAGTACTTTAAACGTTGTTAGAAGAGCTTGCTTGCTAGT
The DNA here is from genome assembly GCA_022560025.1 of Stagonosporopsis chrysanthemi. Lineage (NCBI taxonomy): Eukaryota > Fungi > Ascomycota > Dothideomycetes > Pleosporales > Didymellaceae > Stagonosporopsis > Stagonosporopsis chrysanthemi. Next base: position 81,358 of record JAFISE010000126.1, on the reverse strand, counting down.
ATCTTATGCACTTCCTATTCCTCAACTCTTTAGATTAGGACACCTAAGGGTTTTAGGGCTTCTTGTCTAGGTAGAGGGTCTGCTAAGTCTTTGCAGAGCATATCTAGGGCAAAGACGTTGTGAATTTGTAAACTAGAAGGAAGTTTTAAACACTATAAATAACTAACTTGCTTAAGAACTTTAAACAGACCTTTCTATAGGTTAGATAGCTTTTAGCTAAGACGCTTAACAGCTAAGTTCTTAGTTAACAAGTATACTTTATTACCTACTGCCTAGTTAACTAGACTACAGTGCTTGTCCTTAGTAGCTCTTATTTGCAGCTGCGCCTTTTCTATGTTTTCTTTGGCTACCTTCTAAGCTTAGTGCATGCAGGTTACTAGAGCAAGTGTATCTTAGTAGTTTAGGTTGTTACAAGGAGTCGTATCTGTATTAGGTCTATTCTACTGCCAGCTCTGTCTAGGTTTGCTTCTAAACAATACTTAATAGGGAGTTATTCTAATGCTAGAATAAGGTAAAGTAAGCTGTGCGCAGTTAATAAGCAGTAGCAATTTAGACTAGTTATCTTAATAGTACGTTACAAACAGTCATAGCTACTAGTTAATGTACTTGTTTATAATCTCTGTTTAGCTGTTAGTTTCCTTATAGTAGGTAGTAGAAAGCTTGACTTTGGCGCTAATAATATGACAGAACTTAGACTAGAAACAGGACACAAACTAGGGTCTACAATTAGACACTATTAACTTAGAGGTATAACTAAAACAATAGACCTATTAGATAAACAAGGAGGCTATCTTTTGTGCAGTTGTTGTCTTGTAGCACAGGATTGTGATTGCTTGTTTTGTTAAACAGTTAATAATAACAAGTATCTAATTGTATCTAGCTTTGTCCTTTAGAAAATCCTTAAAATCTATGCACAGGTGCTGCATAGGTCAATTAGGGATAGGCAACAGGTGCAGGTACCTGCAGAGTTAGGTCTGTTTTAGATAACTACAGTAACAAGAGATATAATTTTGCACATATTGTTTACAGCTAGCGCCTATGCCTTGCTAGTAATACTGTTAGGACAGTAGCTAGTAAGTTTTCTTTGCGCTTAGGTAAGCAGTAGATACTTAGTTGTAGGCTTCTCAGATAAGGCGCGTGCACAACAAGGAGTCTAAGGCTACGCACAACTAATCTTAATATAGGAGCAGACTGTTATAGATCTAATAACTAGGGGTTAGAGATTTTTGCTCTTTCTTAAAGGCCTGGTGATTGTGTTGCAGCACAGCTTTAATTAGTTCTAAGGAGTCTAACTGTATCTCTAGCTGCAAGGTGCAGATAGCGTGTACTAAGGAATGCAAAAGATAGACTTAGGCAAGATCAGAGTTAATACAGTTGTAGAGTTGTTAGGGACCTAAAATCACTTAGGAGCGATTATCCTCCTAAGCTGTCTTAAGGTTGGCTAGGTCTTGCTCCCTTTAACTAAGAATATTAGCCCTCTTATTGTTCTTCCCTAGGGTGTACTTAATTCAGAAGTTAAACAGAGCAAGTGCCTCTGCCCACCTAGCTTGTTAGGCATTCAAGACTTTGGTGGTCATGAAATATTCTAGGGAACAGTAGTCAGAGTAGACACAGATCTGATTCAGCGTAGACGTTAGCTCTGCTCTCTACTTGTTAAAGGCCTAAAGGATAGCAAAGAGCTCTTTGTTATAGATCTCCTAGTTAAGCTCTAAACCTAATAGGGAACAGCTGTAGAACGCTGTAGGGTACTAGCAGTCGTCTGCGTGTTTCTAAGACATAATGCTAGCTACTACTCTATCTAATACATTAGTCTTAAGCTTTGTTTTAAGGTCTAGGTTAAAGTAGCACAGTGTTAGGATAGCTAATAGACTCTGTTTAAGCTTCTCAAAGCTGGCCTAGCAGTCTAGAGTCTATTTAAAGGTATTTAACAGACTCTGCAACATAATCAAAGGTTTTGCTACCTAAGAGAACTTAGGCACAAATTGTTAATAGAAACTAGTAAAGCCTAAGAACAATTTTACACCTGTTATAGTTATAGGTAGCTTCTAGTCTGCTAAAACCTGTACTTTCTTAGGATCTACCTTAATGCCTTTGTTTGTAAAGATGTACTTAAGGTACTAAGTGCAAGTTATATAGAATTTACTTTTCTTAATATTAACCTGCAGGCCTGCAGAGCAAAGATGTTCTAGAACCTTTTTAACGTGTGTCTAGTAAGTCTAAGCGTCTTTAGAGTAGATAAGGATATTGTCTAAGTAAGCAATATAGAAGTTATCTAAGTAGTCAATTAGAACGTTGTTTATATAGTGTTAGTACATAGCAGGGCTATTGCACAAACTAAATAGTAAGACCTTGTACTTGTATGTGCTGTAATGCGTCTAGAATGTAGTGTACTCTTTAGAGGCAGGATCTATACAGATTTAGTTAAAAGCTAATTAAATGTTAAACTTTGTAAATATCTTTGCCTTAGATAGTTGTGTAAGCAGGTTGTCTATGTAGAGTATTAGATAAGAGTCTTTGCAAGTTAAATTATTTAATTTGCAATAGTCTACACAGATACGCAGGCTTCTATTTAGTTTTTATACACACAGCACAGGTAATGCAAATAGGCTTTAGCTGTGTTTAATCTAACTATGTCAGAGTTAATCCTGCACAAACTTCTTAGTTGCCTTAAGTTCTTTAAGGTTCTGTTTGTACAAAGGGGAATAGTAGTTAGGCAAAGGTTCTTCTAGAACAATCTTGTAGTCGTAAGGGCAGTAATCTAGAAGGCTTTCAGCTTCTGTCTTGCTAAACACATTAGCATACTAAGAGTACTAGGCTAGCAAGTGTTCCTAAATTAGTTAGGCGTTTTTAGAGTTATCTTAGTTGCGCTTCTCCTCTATAATACAAGTAATCTTATACAGACTAGTTGTAAAGAACTTGTTTTGCAGTTTCTTTATTAAGAAGTAGAAAGCGTTGGCTAAGAGCACAGTAATAGTAGCAACCTTAGTTAGACTAGTTACAGAGGTGTTTACTACTTTGTTAGGTAGCACTAGGGGTTACAAACAAAACTTAGGTAACTTTAATATGCCTCTTATGCGTTAAACAGTAGTACTAGGGCTGTGTTATTGCTAATACTTATCTTGTTCCTATAGAGCATCCTGTTACTCTATGTCTTGTTAGGCTTTGCCTTCCCTAAGGGGTTGTTGTAAAGTTATTAATAGGGGCAGCGCAGGATTGTATAATTAAGGGTATTTAGCAGGCTATATTAACTAAGACCTATCTGTATTAAGTTACAGCTTAAAGTGCTTAAGCTATTTAATTCTAATAATGTAATCCTGCAATCTAAAGTCTACAATAATAAAAGGGCAGTTGTACACCTTCTAGCTATTAACTACAAGGTGTAACTGTATGTACTAGGTCACAGGGGAGGTAATTTAATCCTAGAAACCTTTAACCTAGACTAAGAAGAGTAGCTTTTAGATAGGTTTATAAAGTAAAGTAAAGATAGAATGTGCAATATTAGAGTTTAAAAACAAAAATCCTTAGGCACTAGTGTTAACTAAGGAGTAGAGTTAAACACTAAGCTCTTAGTTACAAAGAATAGTAGAGGTAAGGAAATAAAGACTGCTAAACAAATAAGACAGTAAGAGATTAGATAGATTATATTAGTTTAGGCCTAAGTAAAGTAATCTTCTTAGGTAGGACTATTTCCTATAGGGATTGTATTAGTCTTGTTAAAGTCTTCTTTAGTGTTAACAAAGTCTTCCTATTCTACCTTAATTTTGCGCACGCAGAGTACTGTGCAATCCTTAGTAAAGTGTCCTAGCTTCCTGTAGTTGTAGCAAGCTCTTAGAGTTATATCCTTTTTAGGTGCAGGTGTGTTAGAGGGTTAGCAGGGCACAGGGGTACTCTAGGCAAAGTAAGTAGATTAGCTAAGAGAGGGGTAATCTTGTTAACCTGTTGTAACAGAGCTCTGTTTTGCATCTAACTAGTAGGCTCTTGTTAATCTTAGGGGTTGCAAAACTAGAGATAGCAGCACAGTAGAGTTGTTCCTCCTTTCTATATTATAGGCAGTTAGGTGTTCTACTATTTAAGAGAAGGAATTATGCTATTACTGCTTAAAGCCTAGATTAGGTACTTAAATACTTAGGGAGATTTTAGTCTATATATAGTAAAACTATTCTAATTAGAGTACTTTTCCTTTAATAGCTATACTAAGGAAGTAGCTCTTAAAAGCAGAGAAAGCTTCTGATTTCTCTATTTAGAGTTAATTAAAGGCTGCTTAGCTTTCTGCCTGCTTGTTCCTAGTAACAAAGTATGTCTTAAGGAGCGTGATTATCTCTTCTGCAGTGTAAAAGTAATCTGTCTTATTGTTAGAGAGGTACTAAGGTTCTAAGTATTCTTTAGCTAATCTAGAGGTATAACCCTAGACAAGAGCTATACAGGCACGTACACTCTAATAGTAGTCTGTATTAATATTAAGTTAGTCTTAAATAGAGGCACACTATTACTAAAAGGTAAAGTTACTTCTATTTATAAGAACCTTAATATTAGGGGTCCTTTTAGAGAGCTTCTTGCGTACTATAAGTACTAAGCTAGCTTCTAATAGCTACTTTATAGTAGATTAATGTAGTACATCTATTAGTAGTGTTTCTGTTGTAGGTAGGGGGCAATCTGCTAGAGCAAGACTAGCACGTAACTAAGCAAGTTCCTGCTGCAGTTAAGCTATCTCTTCTAAGGGATTGTAGTAGGATAGCTCTGAATTAGATCTGTTGTTAGCAGGGGACAGTTGTGCTAATGCAGGGCCTTAGGGGCGTCTAATCCCTAATTAGTTCTAGAACTAAGTAGTAGGTCCTGTAGTAGTGCCTAATATTAGGGTTGTATCTAAATTAGGTAGGTTATTAATAGTCTCTAAGTGTCTATTTTAGCGCAATCTAACACAGCTTTTCTAAAGTTAATCTTAGAGCAGTAAGTTGCAGGAAGTTCTAAACCTATAGGCTTTAGTTGTTAAGAGATCTCTAGTATCCTAACTGTTGTATAAACAATTTAAGGACTTGTTTAGTTTAGGCGTAATACTCTAGCTGCGCTTATGCAAATAACTTAACAAACTGTAGCAATATTATTATAAGGCTATTACTAGCTAGGACAAGTTTTAAAGTATAATGTATTAACGCAGGATACTAGAGAGGTCTAAATTGCATAAGTATCTGCTACAAAGTGTATAGGAGCACTAAGATAAACTGCAGGACTAGATCTCTATTCCTATAGGTCTTGTACAAAAGGATACTTTAAAACTATCTATCTAAACTCTGTAGAGGCTTCCCCTCTTATACCTAGAAGCTTAGAGAAGACTGTACTAAGAAGCAGTTAGAAGACAGATCTAAGTTGGGTAGTTGTTAGGTAATGTAAGATAGGCTTAAAGAACTTAGCTTGTTCTTACATAAGAGCTTTGTAAGAAAAATAATATCTATATACCTTGTTTACTACTTTACTTATTCTACCTACTATAGCTACTTAATATTAGCTACTTCTTACTATTAAAGTGTATATATAGCTATAAGATTTAGAGCTTTATCTACTACTATATTAATTATATTATTCAGCTTAAGTTTCTACTAGCCTTTAAGGTAGTATATAATTAATTATTTACTTTAGCTGATATCTACTTAGCTTTTTAAGGCACAGGCCTTGTACTTCTCTAGCTAGATACTATTCTATTAAAGCTTAACGTGCAACTATATATACCTACTCTAGGTACTCTGCTAGAGGCACTCTAGAAAGCGCGTACACTAAGCAATATATACAAACTTAAGGCTTAATTAACTTTAATATATAAGTATACGTGCTAATATAAGAGCTTATAACTTTCTTCTATTATTAAAGTAATTAATTAGCTTAAGAAGAGCACTAAGGTAATAATACTCTTAGCTAAGTTAATATGCAATTAAATTGCTAGCTTTAAGAAGGCTAATAAAGTAGTATTAGTGCGTAAACAGTATAAAAAAAAGCGTATACAGCAGTGTAGAGTCTTAACAAAGAGAGCTAGAGAGGATCTACTTACTTAAGGTAAGGCTAATTAGCAGATTGCTTGTGAGCAGCGTTAAGGAGAAGAGCAATTAGGCGTAAGCTGCTAGGCTCTTGCGCGCTGTAAGAAGTGCAGAGAAACTAGATATAACTCTTGTACGTGTAAGAAAGATACTTTAGATACTGCTTAATCTACTCTATTAATATCTATATATTGTCTTATAAGGTAGTTGAGATATACGCGTGTAGAGGCGCGCAAAGTTGGTGGGGTGCGTCGCTCGCTTGTACGCGTCACTCGCTTATAACATACGTTAAATACAACAAGCGTAGTTGACCAATATGCAATATTTCTCGGCAATCAATCTCTAAACAACACGAAGCTAGTCAGCATCACTGTCATCTGGTCTGTACAAGATCCTACCAAAGGATCTGAGATGACTAAATTTTGCGATCACCTGCCGTTGAAAGGACGCCATTTTCAGACACATCAGTCTTGGGTGCCTTATTGTCTCGCTCGCTCGACACTGTAGTCCTGACCTCATGGCCAATGTCTGTTTCCACGTCTGCCGGCCCTTTCGCTTGTCTAGCATCACGCTTGAGGCAGTAGTGCATGATCCACGTGAAGACAATCAGCGCGACCGCGCACCCAAGACAGAACGAGAAGCCTTTGCGATATCGAGGTGCGTCCACGGTGGGAAACGTCAGCAATGGTGTCCAAGCCGTCGATGATTGCGAGAGCAAATTGATGAGTACCAGTGTGAAGCTTCGCTCCTCGGGACTGTCGCGCAGCAAGTTGTTGACCCAGCCGTGGAAGACACTTGACAGTGCGTTCGACCAGTACATTGTGGCAAACCCGAACCACAGTGCACCTTCCGGGACCGTCCATACCGTCAAGACTGCAAGACCAACAACATTGAAGACCGAACACATAGTGATGGCCCATGCAGGCCCAAGATACATGTCTGAAGCAAAACACGCAAACAGTGTGTATCCGATACCCAGAGCAGGGGCTATTGTACCTAGTTCATTGACCTTTGCGATGCTGAATCTGCCCGGCGCAATGGACTTGATCCAGAGCAGAAACGAAGCCGTGCTTTTATGGATACCAGCATTCCAAAAGAGCACATCAGTGACAACGACAGTCCAGAACCGAAAGCCGAGCAATGTGTTTTTGATATGACCGAACTTCATCTTTCCTTTGGTAACGTGACCATGCTTTTCGAGACGCACCCGGGCGATTGTGACATCCTTGTCATTGATACACCACCGGTTGGGCTGGTCGACAGTTCCGGGGAGGACGAAGTAACCGATGATGCCGACAGGAATGGTGATGATTGCGCAGATGATGTACATCCATCGCCATCCTTCGAGTCCTGATCGCTTGTCAGTTTCCTTCAGAGGCCTAGTTAGGGGTTGCGATACGTACCGTGGACACCTTCAAGACGCTGAGATGCTCCAGCTTGAATAAGACCTGCAGTCAGAGTACCAAGACCGAGCCCAGTGTAGAAGATTCCACCCCGACGAGCAATTTCGTGGCCACGGTACCAAGACCCAAAGACGTAGTGCATAGCTGGAAAAAATGCTGCCTCAAACCAGCCAATCAAGAAGCGGTATGCAGCTAGCTCAGCATATGTGTTGACACGGAATTGCAAGAGTGTGAAGACGCCCCAAGCGATGTCACATGCGGGTATCAACCAATGGATTGGTACATAGGTCATGATGAAGCTAGTTTTTGGTCAGACATCTGTCAAATGGTTCGTGCCGACGACTACCTACAGAAACGGAATCTGGCCAAGGACAGATCCAAGAGTGAAGAGCGTCTGTAGCTGCACCAGTTCGTTGCCATGGAACCCGAGGTCTTCTTTCATGCCAGCAACATAAGCGTTGTTCAGGTTCGATTGGTCAATATACTTGACCCAGTACCCCAAGACCGAGTAGGGGACTAGGAGCATGTCAATCTTGGAGATGAATTTGCGATCCTCCTTGGTGTCATCATCTGAAAACCACTTGACCTTCCACCACCTGTCTCGTGGTATTGTTGTCTCTGGAGCAGGCGCCATTTTGCGAAATGGCACTTTTGCTGACTTCACCAAGATGGACAAAGGGTGGGAAAGATGACTGATGTAGCAGTGTAGAATGATGAACGACAAGGGAAAGAGTACTTCTTATACATGGTTTACACAGACTCTGCAAGTAATCGTCCATTGCGAGCATCGCGCAATGCATCCACCTTATTGCAATGCTGTCCAGGACTCAGGGTATTACATCCGACGCCGGCAACCTCGATGCAAAGGCACACACGACTCATTTGAGAGTGGGTGACGGTATTCAAGATGCCGTACAGGACGACCGTGCCAAGCCCGACCTCCTGGCGAGCAGTGGACAATAAGGAGCATGCATCCGGATTACTGCATCTTTTGTGCATCACAGCGAGCTGTGATAGGTGATTGGGCTCGGCAGCTGAGCAAAATTTGCGATGTTGAGACACGGCGTGGGAGCTTTAAGCGATGACGTGCTGGAAACCCAACATGTCGGAAGATAGAAACCTTGGACGACCGCAGATAACGTGTCAAGCAGCTTAATCAGTACATCTTCCATCGTTTGAACGCGATTTTTCCTCGGACCGGCGCACTACAAGAGCAAGCCACCGGCGGCACCCACAAGGGCGCCCATAACACCACATCTCTGGACGACAAAGGTTGCACGGCCTGCGCCGGTTGATGGAGCGGCTGAAGCAGGTTGTGAGCGGCTGGCATCGCTGGCAAACGGACTGTTCGTGCCAACGAACTGCGTAACGCTCGCAGTAGTCGCGCTTGATGCACTTCCAGGTGTTACGCTGAGGCTTACGCTTGCGCTTGCACTCGCACTCGACGTTACAGAAGCTTGAGCACTTCCCAGTCCCTCTGCGCCGGCGGTCACCGTGACTATCTTCGCCCTCGTATGTGGTTGTGCTGCTGCCAGGAAAATTTGCCTCGCTGCCAGCTGCGGACTCGGTACATGTCACTGTCGTGCCGCGCACACAGTCGGCAGTGCCCGTGAAGGCATTTGCGTCCCCCAGGCCCATATCCAAGTGGTAGGTAGAGGGACCGTATACAAGCGTCATTTCGGGAAACAGGCCGCAATCATTCGCGTCGGTATCGGGCGGACAACGCGAGTGCCATTGTCGTCGCAGAGGGATTCGCAGAGACGATGGACGCGTCGATAGACTGACTGTCCAATCCATAGAAAGGAATAGCGAACGTCGTGGACTGCGCCGCGGCAGCCCCAAGAAGGGTTGCGAGAATGAACGTCGAAGCCATTTTTGAGGGGTAGGCGTAAGACCGAGGTAGCGACAGGAAGGAGAGGCTTTAGGGTTGGGCGCAAAACTAGTCCTGTAAGAACATCTCCAAAACTATTGTCAACAGCAATATGCTACCTGGGCATGAGATTGCTGCTGAAGGCTTGACAGTCGAAGGTGGTCCATTGGCTCGCCATCATTAGCGTGCCCAATGTGACGGCTCGGGTAAATGCCTTGGCAACTTATCTCACGGACACGAGGTAGCAAAGCTGCGCCGAGTGTCTGAGTTCTAGTTAGTATAGAATGCATTTTTACTCCCCTGCTAAAATCCTATAAAACTTATATACTATATATATTACCGACTAGGTGTCAAAACCTGTAGTCCGGGGTCACAAGGGAGAGTAAGGTATTGAGGCAACGAGGGGTTTACTAGGCCCTGCCTTTCGGCCATCCAGCTTCTATAAAACTAGGAGGCTAACACTTGGATATTTCTTTATTTTTTATATAATACTATCGAATTTTGTTATCGCTAAAAGGCTAGAATTTCAAGAATCGAATGTTACTGGAAAGATATGGACGCGTAGTGCGGTACGGAGACGAGCCTGCGGGGTTGAAGCCACCTCTCGAGGCGCGACACAAGTTATAGTACTCACGTCCGACTGCGGTCTGTCTCGTTTGTAATCTCCAGAAGGGTACCTCTAGTGTGTTCTATCTTGTCATCATCAGCCTCTACCCAGCGCTGCTGGAAAGCTTCGGCAACAACTTCTATGCGCTGCTCAATTCTGACCTGTTCGTCAACCTGTCTCGATTTGTGGCGCCTATATCGTACATGGCGGCAGTAGCAACCGCAGCGATTTGTGTATCAATCTTGGCAGCACTGAACGACTCCGTACATACGTCAGATAGTACTGCATCTCGAGCATCGCTCTCGCTAGAGCCCTAACAATAGATATCAAGCGCAATGGTAACAAGACTCTGCTCTGTTAGCTTTGTTGCGTGGAAGTTTGCGCTTTGTTCCTTGGCCGCGCCCGTGGGGTGACCGACGAGGATGGCAGATGCATTTCCTGTACGGGAAAAATTGATCGGGTAAAAGAAGTACTAGCAACTGTAATCGGAAACTGTTTCGGGAAGATCACTGGCGCGAGGGCGACATTGTCACTCTGGTAGAAGGTGTCGGCTCCGAAAGATAAATTCTGCGCCAATGCTGGCATCATGTTGACCACGGCTGATGCGCCGACAATGGCCAAGCTGCGCCGAATAGCATTCATGGTGTTGCTATTGAATTGCTGATGGAAGACTGAGTTGGGATGTTTCCTGCATGGAGGCGCCGACAGCCTTCTTATGGAGTTTTTAAGAGGTAGACTCCGACATATTGCCACCATTCTTTCGTTAAGCCAAGGACGGCTATCCTAACATCAAATGCAGGCTGCGAACATTTTAAATAACTGAGCAACGTCAGATGGAGGCGCAGGAACGGACTGTCCACTCTCGGTGGTTATAGTGGAACGTAACAATCACTAATTGGATGCTTCCGAGGTTCTTGCCGTCCAAGGCAAATACTTCGACGATCCTATCAAAGATTATGGAGTGTTTGCTCCTGATTCGGGGGCCATACAGATGGCTGACACCTTCCTTAAGACTCAGTCATCCGAAGTCAGTTCGATGGCCTCATCTATTTTACACTGCCTCAAGTTGTTCAGTCTTGGCTAGATCACAACGGAACGTAGGGCACATCGTCGACCTTTAACAGACATCGTGTTCGAGGTCTCGATGTAATATCTTTTTAGATTCACGCTGCTAGTTTTGTACGTGTTACTGTTCAAGTGGGACCCCCAGCATGATTTCTGCAGTTCGGATTACCTATAATTAAGCCAATTGTCATGAAGCAAGCTTAAGACTGACCCAATTATTGCACGAAAACTGTTGTGCTCTTACGTCAATCCTATCCGACCCCGTCAGTATGTAAAACTTTCAGCTTTAGACGGCATTGTTTTTGGCTCAGCGGACAGTTCCTCGCTGTTGTTCCCATTGGGTAGCTTGCTGGGATCTGCTTTTGTATCACTCTCCAGCAAAGCTTAGCTCTGACTTATACTATGAGATGTATTACGTGTATCATAAAGCCCATCAGGCATCACAGTCGGTATACAGATGATGTCGAGGTTGGCTCTGTACCGCTTATACGATGGCTCCCAACATGATCATCCTTTCAACCTAAGTAGACAGACTACTTCGTGAAGAACACTGGAAGTAAATGTTTGCACGCATTGAAGCCCATGAAGTATAGTGTATTTCCATCCGAGGGTGTTTGTATAGCACAGGCAAGTGCAGGCGCGATGGTCATACGCAAGCAGACAAATCTTGACATGTACAGCACTCCTTTCCAACGCTGATTAAGCGTGCAGCTGCTTTGCCAAGAAGCTAGTGGTGCTTACGTCACCTGTTCTACGTAACTTCCACTGCACCAAGACAGCCGCATGTATTCATACTGTCCTCACGACCTCCGTAGTCGAACAACATTTCAAGCGTCGTTTTTCTGAAATGTACTTTCACAAATCACTTGTTCTTAGGTGATGTCTGCATAGCCTGAAACGCCTGCACCGGCTGTGTTGCCAGCGACCCCGTTTGGCTTAGCCACATGTTCACTGGCACGTTGAACACTATGTAATTGCTCTTCTACGCCTTTCCCAAGAGTAGGATGTTGCTTGGGATCCGCAGCTGTGTCTGCGAGTCAACTTAATAAAGTGACTTCGGAGCGAGGGCGACCAAGACATACCTCTCCTCACCAATCGCTTGCTGTCGACTGCGAAAGAGGCAGCCTGCAATGCTTCTTGGTCCGAAATTTCACCCTGCTCAACGTTTTCCCACAAGTTCTGGCTTCACCAGTGCTCGAGGCCTGCGGAGTTGTTGACGCAGATATAGCAGTCACAACCAAACCGGCCTCTGGTCTGGCCACCCTGTCCCAGCCGCCGACACCGACACGCATTACTTTGAGACACGATGCGACAAGCCTGCCCTCTTGTACTCTACTTCTTTCGCCACGCGGCTCTTCACGCAATGGCCCCACGCCCGCGGCGCCTCAAACAAGCTATAACTTCGGAACGTTTCATAGCGTGCGCAGCCTCGTCCTGACACCTGTCAACGCACAGCGCACCTGCGTGTCATTTTCGAGTCGTGCGACAGGACAGCGGCTACCTGCGTCGTGTGCACCCCGCTACACCATGCTACCAACCCTTTTATTTCAGCGTCATGATATTTATGCCGACACAGCTACATCAGAATGTTTCTCATCTTGTTTCCTCGTTTATCGGTGTCATTCAACGCTACAGTCACGCCGAGTATGATATTTTGTTTGGCGAATTGATGCTTTGACAGACTGCATGGGCCGTCAGACACACACCAACTACAGCCGCCCTTGTCCGCGATAAGCTGGAACATTACTGATCAGGTCGAGCTTTGGGAACTGTCCGAGAAACAGATCAACTGAAGTCCCTTTTACGAGTTCGAGGCCCTCGCAGAGCCGCACTGACAAGTGAGCACAGCCACCCAATCAATTTTAGTCGCCTGTCACGACTCGAGCACGAGCCCCTGTTTGTACCCTGCCACCAGGCACCCTAGTATGTTCACCATCCCGTATGCTGGAGATTCTCTACTTGGACCAGAGGCATGAGGCTTTGTTCACTATCTACCAAACATCTGGAGCCACCTCAATCGCACAATACTCTACGCCAATTTAGCTGTCCACGCACACAGCAAGCCCAAGCATGTTTCAAGACGCACACTGACGAACAACAGACGCACTGTCTCTACTTAGCAGGATGCATATTATGGGTGCCAATGCACCGCCTCAACCTGGAGTTCCTTGACTTCCCTCTTTTCTCGAGCCCTTCGTTTGGTTTTCCTTTACGTTGCCGCTGGTTCGGGTTTTATTTTTCTTCTTGGGTGCTGTGCACGTTTTATCCTTTGTCGAACGGGCAAATAGGTACCCATTGAACTTGAACTCGCAATCATGTATCGTTCCTCCTATCGTCTCTCCCATTTTGAGGACCTCGAGAGCAACCGCCGCCGAACAGTATGGCCTACCGCGAACGGCGACGGGATTCAGATGAGCACACCATGGCCCCTGTACAACGATGCGTCCGCCGAGACCGATCAACGACTCACGAGCGTCTTCGATACCGAGGGTCGTGCGGCGCGCATGAGTGTCATGGTTGATTCCTCGCTTTTCCCGCCTCCAATGCAGGCCCGCAACAGACACTCTGCATGGGTCGGAAGGAGTACACAGAGGCAGACATGGCTTGCGCCTGTAGCAGAGCCCGATGTCAAGGAGCGCGTGTGGTCTGGCGAGTTCGATGTTGAGAGACGGCCTTCATGGCAATCGCGAGCATCAGGTCGCTATAGCGGGGAGTTGGATTTGGAGAACTTCGATGATGCTAAAAAGGAGCCTCTACTTGTCAGCTGGGAAGAAGGTGATGTTGAGAACCCTCTCAACTTCGCTAAGGGACGTAAATGGTTCAATGCTATGATGCTCGCATTTGCCTGCTTCATGGTGTCCATCGCGTCATCTGGATTCTCACAGGGCACTGAGCAGCTCAAGGCCGAATTCGCAATCTCGCAGACGACTGCACTTCTCACCACCTCAACTTTCGTCCTTGGCTTTGCAGTCGGCGCACTTATCCTTTCGCCACTGAGTGAAGTCTACGGCCGCCGCGACCTCTACGTGATCACCTTTGGAGCCTTTGTAGCCTTCAGCGGCATTGTCGGATTCTCCTCGTCCATGACCGTCGTCATTGTGCTCCGTTTCTTCGGTGGCCTGGCCGGCTCCTTCACCCAAGCCGTCGCTCCTGCCGTCGTGGCCGACATGTTCAACGCCCAAGACCGCGGTATCGTCATGTCCATCTTCACTCTCGCAGGACTCGTAGGTCAAAATCTCGGACCTATTGTTTGCGGGTTCCTTGTCAAAGCGTTTGGCTGGCGAGCTATCGCAATACTCATCACCGGCGCGTCGGGACCGACGTGGGTGGTGCTAGGTCTGACGTTCCCTGAAACATACGCCCCTGTGCTTTTGCAGCGACGTGCAAAGAAGCTCACAGCCGAGACGGGCAAGCTGCACCAAGTCGCCGGCATAGTACCCAAGTCGATTGCGCAACAGCTTCGCGTTGGCGCACTCCGGCCCTGGATCATGCTCATTTATGAACCCATTGTCACGCTTCTGTCTCTGTTTCTGTCAGTTGTACATGGCACTCTTTTCCTTCTTTTCGCTGCATATCCCATCGTTTTTCAGCAGACGCGTGGATGGGAGCAGGGCCTCGCTTCGCTGCCTTTCCTTGCCATCATCGTCGGCATCATGCTTTCACTCGTCTACGTAGCCCTGGTTGACCAAAAGCGCTACGCAAAGGTCGTTGCAAAGTACGACGGCAATGCACCGCCTGAAGCAAGGTTGCCGCCTGCTATGCTTGGCGCTGCGGCCCTGCCAATTGGATTGTTCTGGTTCGCATGGACCAATGCACCCGAAGTGCCGTTCATGATTTGCGTTTCCGCCGGCGCGCTTTTCGGCTTCGGAATGGTACTGCTGTACATGTCACTCACAAATTACATCGTTGACGCGTATCTTGGATATGCTGCGTCAGCACTGGCCGCCAGTACGGTGCTGAGGAGTATCGCAGGCGCGGTCTTCCCGCTGTTCACAGGGAAAATGTACGCGAGCTTGGGGATCCACTGGGCGAGTAGTGTGCCAGGATTTCTGGCGCTGGTATTCATCCCATGTCTGTTTGCTTTCTATAAGTGGGGTGACAAGCTGAGGGGGATGACCAGATTTGGTGCCGAGGCCGCTAGCATGGCCAGCAAGTAGGTGGTGTTAGAAGGCAATATTGAAAACTGAACCGTTCCTCCATACGCTAAATACTCCTTTTAGTTGTGATTGCTCTAAGATCCAAGCACGACATCAGCTTCACTTATCTTGGGTGCGCAACGACTTCATTATGTGTCGTAAAATTCTATCTATGGTTGATGAAAATGCCATCAGATTGACACTAGACATGAGTGACCAAGCAGCCGTTTTGTTCAACTTCAAAGCCAAGTGGAATTTGTCCAGGACTCGTTCATTCCTGCATCGATGCCCCCAGGGACGAAAACTTCGTTGACTCCAGTGTTACCCTCATATTGACTCTGGTCCTGGTTGCCAAAGGGTTCGACAAAGTCATGAGGCCACCAGCACTTGAAGCGGCGCTCAAACCCTGCATTCTTTGGATGGTATGCGTCAGCGACCTTGTCGCAGGAGAACTCGACATTGTCCTGGAAAAGTGATCCGTCACATGTGAGGCGATCAAGCCTACTCAGGCTGTTCTGTATGGAGCAGTCATCGAGGAGAGATTGCTGCTTTTCGTCGTTGGTCTCCGTCTGGTAGAAAGGCTGGCACTGAGACCAGCGTACGGAAGAGTAAGCGCAGCCTATGCATCTATCACAACGACCTTTGTTCATGTAGGTGATCCTGAGTGTGCTGTCGTCTTTCTTGCGAAGTCCACGGAGCATAAGCAGCATGCTGTACTGCATCTGAGAGTCGGAGGAAGCGTCGCGGTCGGTGGTCTCAATCAATTTGGTGGCCCCATCAGACTCTTTGCTGGTGTCCCAATGGGCATGTTTCACAAGCTTGCCGTTCGGATCCGATAGCCAATACTCCAAGGAGGACTCTTCGTACTCCATCCACTGCTCGACCTCCAGAGTCCATCGGCTAGAGCGGGTCCACGAAGTTGGTGGCGGACGTTGCGGATCTTCTTTGGCCGGTCTGAAAGGTCTGCGCCAGGTACAATAACCGCCGCGCTTCCGAATAGACCAGTCGCCTGCACTATGCCACTTGTTCATGCCATCATCGCATTTGACGTCTGTTAGTTGGAGCTTGGGCGAGCCGCACTGTTGAGCGCAATCTTCTGTAATTTGCCAAGAGTTGTTCTCATCCACTGAGTTGATCTTCCACTTGACTCTACACTTCTCCCTACAATATTCAACGGGGCTCGATATCGAAAACTCAATCTCGGATGATGAGGTACTTAAAGACTTTGTTACGTTAGCATGGAGCATATAGCCCATGCTATAGTCTGGAGTCCGTTGTGCTGTAATGTCTGAAGAGATGTTGTGACCCTTGTATTGGTTCCATGATGCGCCCTCGCCGGCTTTGCAGCCGTTTTCGTCCCACAGTGTCCACGAGAGTGTTGCATTGTTGGGATTACTTCTTATCTCATGCTCAATCAGGGCGATCCACTTGCCATCCGGAGCGATCGTATGGCCTGGGTCGCAAGTCGGTGTAGGTGAGTGTGACATGCTTACAGTCGAATACGTCGGGGACGCAGTGACCGTGACCATGGTGCTGGACAGTGACAGGACTGTGGTAAAGGGAATTGCGGGCTCTCCTTCGAACAGATTGATCGGGTTCTCTGTCGGACAAGCAGCCGGCTTACATGGACCCTGCTTGCAATAGTCGGCAGAGTGTTTACCGTAACATAGGTCCGAGAGGCAGAATTTTGCGCACTCCACAGCATCGGACCCATCCTGCTTACAGGACTCCTTGACACAAGTAGAGAATATGTTATCGCAGGCCGGACATAATGGCCTCGGCGTGCCCGAAGGAATGCCGGTGCCCCAGGGAGAAGTCCTTGAAACGCTCAAAGTGGATGGTGGCGGTACCCGTGAAGTTGAGTTGACGGAAGAAGAAGCGAGCATGCGTGTAGATGACATTGTCGAGTTAAACGACCAACCTGATGAGTCGGAAAGCCAGCTCAATGAGTTTCTTGACGACGTAGGCGTGGGCGAAACCGTTCCTGAATTGAAACCCAAGCTCGAATTAGACGTCTTAGTTGTTGCCGACTTGGTTGTTGAGTTGGACCACCAGCTCGAGTTAGACGTGGGCGTGGGCATTGATGACGACATTGTCGAGTTTGAAAACATGCTCGACAACAGGCTTGAGAGTATGCCAGAAGGCATCTCATTGTTCCCCTCGTCGTCATCGAGCGAGAGCGGAGCCCTAGTACAGGCAGGAGCTTCAGAAGAGGTCGGTTCAGAGTTGTCTCCCTCGTCATCATCCAGCGAAAGCGGGGCGCGGGTACAAGACGGGCCTTCGGTCTCAGTGGGCCGCTCATTGTCTCCTTCGTCATCATCTAGCGAAAGAGGAGCACGCGTGCAGGATGGACCTTCAGTCGGCGTTGGATGTTCATTGTCGCCTTCATCATCGACAAGTGACAGTGGAGCACGCGAACAAGCCGGGCTTTCGGTAGTCGTCGTATTCGTTCGGGGAGGTTGCTCATTGTCGCCCTCATCATTGTTCAGGTCGAGTGGAGCACGGGTACACATTGGTGCTGTACTGGTCGAATTCATGGTCGTACTGGAAAGTGTGGTCGTCTCCGTTGTGCCCATAAGACCGCAGCCAGTCCGAGTGTACAGAACAGGAGTTACACAAATCGAGGTCAATGTGGTGGAAAGTGTGAAGTTGATTGAGGCGATTGTGGTCGGCTCCAACTTGATGTTCTCGGTGCAAACGACAAGCTTCTCAGTGACCGTGGTTTCCTGCTCCTTCCCGCACTTGGTTGGACGCAACGGAGGGGGGGAAGGATTAGGGCCAGGCTTCGGCCCACATCCTGTGGAAATGGGACATTTCGGACCACCGCAAACTTCAGGTGGACATGGATCGCAGCCCTTCGAGCCGTCGCAGTATCCGTCGCAGCCAAATGGGCCGCACCGCTCTGGAGGGTTGATGCTGTTTGGGGGACAGGCGCCGAAGAACTTACAAGGTTCCGGGCCAAATAGACCGGAGGGAAAAATATCTGGTAAGGGAAAATCAGATTTGCAGTCTGAGCCTCCAAAAGGAAGGCCCATCCATCCGCAGCCTGTTTGTAGTTAGTGAAAATTACGATACTAATGATGTTATCGAGAGAGCATACCACAACCAAGCAGACCACAGTCATCATCCACCCCATCAGAGTCACTGTCAGTCCAATCATCATCATCATCATCATCATCATCATCATCTTGTTCGCAAGTCCTGGGGATGCAGGGGCACCGGGGACGCTTCAAAGCGACTAAAGTAATCGCATACCACGCAATGCACTCCGTGACGCAAGTAGTTGGCACACAGCCCTTCTGCTTTGGCTTGTCGTGGTCAGGATCATCACCCGGAGGCTTTGTAATCTCAGGTGGATCGGGCTTTCCAGGAGTCGGCTTTTCAGGAGTTGGCTTTCCAGGAGTTGGCTTTCCAGGAGTCGGCTCATGGTTCGGATCAGTCTCTTTGGGCGGATCCTTCCCTGTTGTTTTGCTGCCCTCGTGACCCCGGCTTTGAGATAGAATCATTGATGCCGGTGGATTAGGCAATGTGGATCCAGATAAAGACAAGGCGAGTCCAAGAGAAGGTAACGACATGTCAGGTGGCGGCGTGAAATCAGGTGGAGGTGGCAACGAGATCCCAGGTGGCAGCGTGAATCCAGGCATGGGTAGCGAGCTTCCCGGTAAAGGTAACGAGACTCCAGCCGAGGAGACTGAGATTCCCTGCAAAGGTAACGAGGTTCCAAGCGAAGTCAGTGAAGTCCCAGGTGGGGGCACAGAGATTACAGATGACATGATTGTGAGCCCAGGCCAAGGCATTGTGGATTCAGGCGAGGGCAAAGAAACCCCAGATAAGGGCAAAGAAATCCCAGGCGAGGGCAAAGAGATTCCAGGTGACGTGATCGTGAGCTCCGGCCAAGGCATTGTGGATTCAGGCGGTGGTATCGAGATTGCAGGCGACGGCAAAGAAATCCCAGGCGACGGTAAAGAAATCCCAGGTGAGGGTAAAGAGATTCCGGGCGACGTGATCGTGAGGCCCAGCCAAGGCAATGTGGACTCAGGCGATGGCACCGTGAACTCGGGCGATGGCATTGTGAACTCAGGCGATGGCATCGTGAGTCCAGGTGGCAGCGTCAACTCAGGCGATGGCATCGTGAATCCGGGTGGGGTAGTGACCCCAGGCTGGGATATCGTGAAATCGGGTGGAGGATGCATCGACGGCCTGGGTAGAGAAGATACTGAGAACTCAGGTGGACGCATTGAGGACCCAGGCGGGGGAGGCGACGTGAGCGACGGTACGATCACCAAAGGTGGGACGCCACTCGAGTCAGGCAGGGAAGCAGTCGCAATTACAGCCCTAGAGCTGGTCGCAGCATCGTCTGATGTTGATACCACCGCAAAGGACGAGGTGAGAAAGCTCTGCGAATGTTCCGCAACGCTGGAGACAAGCGAAGATGTGGGTGTCGAACCAATAAACGAGGCCGTGACCGAGGCTTTTGACGACACCTCAGACAACCATGCATCGGAAGAGCCTGGCTTGGACAAAGTGCCAAGTGAAGATGCAGAGATTGAAGGCTGTGCGAGAGACGGTGGTGAGGTGATGGACGAGGACTCTGGGACCGAGAATTCAATGGAAGAAAGGCTTGAAATCACCACAGAACCTCCGCCCGACGACTGCACCTGCGAAGACGACAAAGACGCAGATACGGATGCAGAAACCACATTCGTCGACGACTGGGCTGGCAATGAAGCAGAGAAAGACGTTAGAGATTGCGAAGCAGTTGATGGAACTGAGAATGTTGTCTCTAATCGGGAAGTTGGTACAGACGACCCGACGGAAGACAGGATTGGAATCATATTTGTCAATGCCCCAGTAGGCTCGGACCTGGAGGCACTCGGAAGTGAGCTCTCTAGCTCTGAAGGTACATTCGGCGAAGGCTGCGTAGAATCCGATGTAGATGATGTTGCGAAACCAGAAGACTGAACTTGGGTGTCGCTCCAGAGTGTGGTGCCAAGGGCAAAAGACAGTTCCTGCGACGATTGCGTTGGGGCGGAAGCAGTCGAGAACACCATTGACCACTCTGTAGATACAGAAACATATACGAGAGTGGAATGTAAGGATGAAAACTCGGCTTGAGAGGAACCCGAAGGTATGAAGTCAGATGAAGTCACAGCCTGTGAAGACTGCGATTGAGTCCACGTTGAGTCAGCTTCTGAAGACCACGGTAAAGATGCCAACTCGGTCGACGCAACCGTTGATGAAAGCGCTACCGGTTTTGACAACACCGGTCCAGAGGAAGGAGCAGGCTCAGTAGAGGTCTTAGAAGTGGGCTGTTCGGGGACGGAAAATGCAATTGTCGATGCCAAAGGCTCCGTCATTGTCGCATACGACGAAGACTCTTGTGTCAGAGACGCTAGGAGATCCGAAGATGTCGCAGATATTGATTGCGTAGAAGCAAAGGATACAGGGAATGAAGTTGAGTCGAACTCTTCAGAGGCCGCAGAGGTTGGTACATCAGATGCAAAAGACGCAGGCGTCGAAAATGAACCAACTTTAGTGGTTTTTGCTGATGTTGACGTCTCGGACGTTGAAGGAGTAGATGACGAAGACAACACAGCCCCTATAGATGTTGGTGGTGGCGAGGACTGCGGCACAGAACTCACAGTCTTTGAGGACAACGCGGGCATTGAGGGTTGCACCAGAAGGCTGGACGCGCCCGAAGGTGCGAATGAGGTCGTGAAGGGATCCGACAAGCTAGAGGAAGAAGATGAGGGCACTACAGCGCTCGACTGCGGTGCACCGGGGCCGTCAGGGCCACCGCCGCGGCAAGAAGCGTAGTCGATTGCCCAGAGTGCCGTTCCACCAAGGCAGCGGTTGTTCGCAAGCTCAGTCTTCATGCCAAGAGTCTCATTGTCATCGTAGCCAACCCATTGACCATCGAACACGATCTGCTTCACGCCTGCGCTATTGTTGATGAGCTTCGGCTTCAACTGCTTCTGGCTGATAATTCGCTGGATCTCACAATGCGACAGAACACCTGCAAGCCCGGTGCACTCGCCAGCCTCAGATGGCCCAGTCCATGTACATCCGGAGTGTGCGCATTCTGAGTCGACGAGAGTGTATCCCCGTCCGTAGCTGGCAACACCGAGGTTGATCTTGGATGGGTTGATATCGCTGAACCAGAAGAGATCAAGAGCGGTATCAATCTCCTCCAGATCGGTATGCGGCTTGATGAGAGGGCCAAGACCTGGAATCGTGGCATCCCAGGGACCGTGAAGGTCGTACGTCAGGAGGTTGAAAAAGTCGATACTAGACTCGAGTGCCTTGGGATCGAGGTGCTTTAGGTACTCATATTGCGCGGGCATGACCACGCCGAGTCCTCGCGAACCCAGCGCCTCACGCAGCTCCTTCAAGAGATCGATCTGATTCTGCTTATCAATTGCTGGATTACCACCACGGGTCTCAGCTCCAGGCCACTCCCAATCAATGTCAACACCAGCAAAGTTCCATTCGTCGAGGAATTGAAGGAGCGAGTGGATGAAAGCGTTGCGGTTGGTCTTACTGCTTGCCATTTCGGACCAAGTGTGGCGAGTGGCGCCGGCATCAGAGAATTCCCATCCACCTACAATATATCAGTTTGGTCTGGTGGAAGTGAGCGGTATCAAAGAACTAACCAATGCCAATCCACTTTTGAGAGCCATCTTTGAGAGAGAGGAAGTCTTCGTACAGTTGCCGATCGTCCGGGTGCATGGGTACAACTCCAAAAGTCGTAGGGTCGATCATTGCAAAAGAAAAGACAAGGTGCGTCAGGCCGGTGGTGTCGATGTTGTCGGGCCAGACCTTGTCGCAAGGCCTTCGACGGGTGTTCCTTGGACACGCTAAGTACGACTGATTCGGCTTCGTTGTAAGGACTACTTACCAGCCTTCGTAGTAGGCGATCCTACGTGAAGCCGTTCCACTAGCCTTTCCGCATGCCGGTTTCGCCTGCTTGCTCACAGTTCCGCACTTGCCGAAGTCCACCTGACAAGGTGTGCTCATGCCAGAGTCCGCTGTGTCGCGACAAAACGCTACATTGGCGCCGCAAAAACCAAAGTGAGAGCAACAGACGTTAAGAGGGCAAGTCTGCTGACCATCCTTGCTGTTGACACCACAAGGCGCCTTGGCGTGGCAATTGGCCACACATGACTTTTTGCAGTGCTCATCGCGGTAGCCACAGTTTCCTGTTAGATCGTCAGTAAAGTCTGGCGAAGTAGTTTCAAATTACGTACCTTGTGAGTTGCAACAACTGCCGTCAGGGCAAGGAGTGTTGGCACTGCAATGAATACTAGTACCGTCAGAAGCTTTGACATTGCCTTCAGTCTGGCTGCGAATGAGCTGCTCTTCAATTGCGAGGACTGGAAGCACGCCGTCGAGGATATGACGCGGGGCACCATGAAGGGAAAGATCAGATGCGCGCGCAGAGGTGTAGGTGCTGAGCGCGGCCAGCGCCAGGAAGGTAGTGGTCAGAACAGACAGTCGCATGGTTGTATACATGCGCTGTATGCGAGCAATGTGATTGTCGTTGGTGGAGGAGGCCAATCCGGAGAGTGTTGGTTGAGTTGGTCGTATGCAGGTCGTGGCATGAAGACAAGTTAGCTGGACGAGGTGGGTGGAGCCTATAAGCGCGGTGGACCTGTCCAAGTGGGGCAGTGAGAGAAGTGAAGGTGTGCTGAGACCATGTCTTGTCCTAGAAGTGACCGATGATGCAATAGGCTCGAGGGGTCTGCTATGCTGAACTCACACCAAGTGAGCTTCACTCCACCCTGACAACAGGTGTTCGAACTCGTTACGTGCAGCAGACGAGTTCTGGCGCAGTCCATGAAAGCTTTCCCGGAACATGTCGTGAAGAAGTCTGCCGTACATCTGACCCTCTATATTCGGCCGCGATCGTCATACGAAACACGAGTGAAAGTGCTACATCGAACAAAGCTCGGTGGCCACGATCAATCTTAGTCCAGGATTGTGGGTTCTTATACGCATCCCGCTTGATGAACTAGTCTGTTCGTACATACAAGCAGCTGGTGGTTGACTCTACATGCACCGCAATCATGATTGACTACAATGCATCAGTTCCTGGACATGACCATGCCTAGGAATGAATTCGCCACTACACCCGATGAATATTTGGTCAGAACGCATGCATAATCCAACTACTCACCTCACACTTGGCTGTTGTTCATTTGTCAGCTCCACTGGCATGGTCATTTGCATAGAAACTCGAGATTGCTCTCCCATCGCCTGAGCAAGTGATCATTATTGAGAACGCGCTGCCTAAACCAATTTTGGTTTTCATAGTAGGGAACGTTCGAGTATCAGTCGATGATGGATGAGATGAGCTTGAAGCGTTAGGTCGCTCATGCCGCGCCAAAACGCGCTAGCAGCGGGCCTTTTCCTAT
Source organism: Stagonosporopsis chrysanthemi (assembly GCA_022560025.1). Classification (NCBI taxonomy): domain Eukaryota; kingdom Fungi; phylum Ascomycota; class Dothideomycetes; order Pleosporales; family Didymellaceae; genus Stagonosporopsis; species Stagonosporopsis chrysanthemi. The sequence continues at coordinate 57,837 of JAFISE010000126.1, read as the reverse complement.
TCAGTTCAGTCACTCGGTCACTTATACACATTCGCAGTAAACGACATGTATATACTACATATGATCGAAGGGCGGGTATGCTGCAAGCATAGTCGAGTAGCGAGGTCACAAGAGTTTAGGAAGAAGACCAGTATTTTTTGTCGTACGTCACGTGACTTTTGGACGCTCTCGACATCTACAAATTACCAGCCCTTAAGTTAGGTGCACTGGGAATCGATCAGAGTTCCGTCTGATCCATGGCAAGACAGCTCAAGTTTGTAGACTTGGGTCGTCCACCTCAGTATACAGTCTTAACTCTTTCTCCATCATGACCCGATACAGTCTCCACAAATCCTCTTGTCTGAACATGTCTTTCGCATCTGTGAAGGCTAGCATGATGAAATCCTTACACCATGGTAACATCTTCAAGCCATGATAGAACGTCTCCCTGAGTCTATCTCCTGCTTCTTCAAGTCTGGTCTCCCACCTGCTCTTCTTGCCGTCTCGAGTCGGTCTCCTGTTTGAACGCAGACTGTGCTCTTTAAGCCACTGCTCGAGCTCGAATTGCATGTACAATTTCCAGAGTGCGGGGCAGTGGGCACCAAATGCGTCAAGATTCGTGGCACGCTTGTACAAGGCGCGAATAGAATGTGATGTCGAGCCCGCATCCTCGCCTTTCAAGGTCTCGTGGTGAATGGCGAAAGTCCACGTTGTAACACTCGCACGAGACGAGGTGTTCAGAACACGATGCATATTTCCACGCACGCGATCATCAATTGCGAAGCGTGCCTCGTTGGCAGCGTACGTAGACAAAAGGATCGTGTTGTCAGGAAAGATGGCAATGAGAGGCTCCAGGGCTGTCCGGAGCAATGCTGGTTTCACTATCGCAGCGTGCGTGGCGTGGTAGGCGAGCAAGCGCGCCATGGCTTGTGCATGCGTCTCCGCATGCACCGAAGATGACAGTCTGTGGGAGGCGAACCAGGCGGCGAGACTACGATGTACCTCTAGCGCAGCGCTCGCATCAAAGTCGCTTGACAGGTAGACAAGCAGCGCAAGATGACTCGCATGGAGAACTATCAATGTATAGTCTTGGCCGAGAAGCGCATCTTCGAGCGAAAGTCGCATCGCAGCGCAGGTTGTTTCGATAGCAGCAGAGTTCAGCTGCGATGGCTGCGCATGATGTGATTGGTGCACCAGTCGCTGGAGAGCGTCCATGTGGTCATTATCGTGCAAAGCCTGCCAAACGTAGTTGTTCAAAAGCCCCAAGCGATCTGCGGGTTGGCATTTGATGCTGAGTGCAGCTGCGAAGATCTGATCGGCTTTTGTAGAATTACCCCGATGGCCTTCAACCAACCCGTACATGTTGTAGAGCCGGACACTTGAAGGTCTGTCTTTGAGTAGCCGCTTTGCGGTTTTTTGGACGTCGAAAGGGAAGTGCTTCGACTCAAAAGCTAGAAGATATTCGCCAATGAAAGCACTGTCTGGAGTGTTCGTAGCCAGCAGCTGCAAAGCATTCCTGACAAATTCTGGACTGAGTCTACAGGCGTCGAGTGAAAAACCCTGTTGCACCAGAAGATCGGTAGTCATCTTGGCATTTGGGAGCGGAGTTTGAATATGCCGGGAAAATGCCTTGCGATAGTGGGAATCTTCTGTTCCTATTTGTGTCATAGTTCCCGAGTGAGACCCTATACTTTGCAAGTACGGATCGTTGCGCCAAGGTTCATTTGGACTTTGCATGACAAGCATAGGGAGTCCACAAAAGCACAAAAACGCATCAAGCTGCATCTCAAGCGAAAGTTCAGGGAGGTGTAAAAGGAAATCCTTCAGATCAGAGAAGAAGATTGTGTGGAAGGGGTCATCTTCAGCAACGTCATCGTTGGAGCGACCAGGGTAGCGAAGCTTGTTGATCGAGTCAAGCTCGCGTCTTCGAAACCTAGGCAATGAAGAATCTGTGAGATCAGGTTCGTCTGAGAAGGTTGAGCACGCAGGTGGTACCGCATCATCAACCAATGTATGCCGCCAACCTTTGCAGCCCAATTCGCCGATTCGAGGTGCCTCGCTCTCCCAGAATTCCTCGAATTGCTGCACCTTATTTGTGACATAGTCACGAGGAGCAAGGAACCGAAATTCGAGTACAGCTTGCCAAACGGCCAGCGCGAGTTCTTGGTAGCCAGCTTGTTGGATCATCGTGGTGAAACGAACGAGGAGATGCATGCCAGCTTCTGGAGCAGTCCTTTCGTTCCCGGACTTGGTCGGTTGCATTGCCTTGATAGCTTGAAGGTAGACCGCCCGACAGTGTTCATACCGGAAATTCGAAAAAGTAGATTGGACGAAATCGAGGTACCCAAACCAAAGTCCTACGCTGTTGGGATGTTTCTCAAGCACAGCCTGCCATTTAGTGACCACTTCTGCATCACCCCAAACTCTTTGCGCTTCGCGCAAGAGGCCGGCCTGAAGCTCGATCTGGGCCGTCTCATCAGTGCCAATCTTGCGCAAAGCTTCTTGGTATGTTGAGATGCGCACATCAGCGAGATTCTGCCTGTCAGCCGTCGACAACTCAGAGACGGTCCGATCCAACTTCATCATCGACTCTTTATGTTCGACAAGGTCCCGCCATGCTTGCAAGTTTCCTGGCTCATCGCGAGTCTCACGAACCAGCCTCGAGTTTTTCTGCATGACTTCAGAGCTGGCCAAAGCTGTCTCTGTGTCTGATTCATAGTACATGTCTGCTTCATCAATCACGTCAACGTTTGGCTTTGTCTCATCGATGCCACGATAGTCAACCTCTGATGTGACATCATCGTCTTTCTCGCTGCCACTGCCAGATCCACGCTTCCGCTTACCGGTGCTTGAGAGAGCAATAAAGTCACGAGTCGCGTCACTTTGGTGAGCTTTTTCATCTCTGACAAGCCGCAGTGTACGTTTGGCCTCTCCCGCTACATGCTTGTCCGTCAACATCCGCTTCTGTCGCTGACGCACAAGCGGAACAGCGTAGATCTTGTTGTCGGTGGAGTGGTCTCGATCTATTTTCTGACCTGGGAGTCCGAGGATATTTCCATAGCCACTGCGGCGGTAACTGGGGATGTCGTAGCGATTTGGCGTTCCGTACTTGACAATGTTGAGGTCCCCCCGGCGGTCGCTGAAGTAGATCCTGTTTGAGGCTTGTTCTCGATGGCGCTCTAGCTTCTCGCGGGACGGCGATTTCTTCCTCTCCTCACGCTCCTTGTCCCTCGATGAGCCGTGCTTGCTGTGCTCCTTCCCTTCACGCCGAGGTTTTTCCGTGAGAGGCTGGTCAGAGACCTTGGGCCTCGGACGAAAGCTCGCAAACTTTGGTGCGCTCGAAGTCATAGTGAGAAATGCGCACAGTTTCAGAAAGCGACTGCAGATGCAGCACCCTGAGTACGGCTGTGCTACTCAGGTGTTATTTGGTGAGTGAAGGGGAGAGTAATGGGAAAAGCAAGAGACAGAGGAGAGACAAAGCCGTCCCGACATCTGTCCAACGTCACTCCCTGTATTCAAGGCTCCCCTCGGGTGACTGCTGACTCGGCCAAATAATGTGTCGCCAGCATTGTCGATGATCATGAGAGGGTTACTGCACGTGTCGAGGTTCAGGTTAGCGACTACGTAACTGGTGTGAACGGAGTACCGTAAAATGTTGCCCGTCTTGGCGCGGCAAATCTTGGCCGATGCGGATCTTCCAAATGGTAGAGAAATTTTGGAGCTTTGCGAGTGCAGACCAACAAGCCCGCCACGACAATAACTCACGCCGTCCTGCTGCGTCCGATGGCTTTTGGGACCTCACCTTCAACCCTATAAGCGATTAGACCAATAATCCCACCCCCAACATGGCGACGACGCTCCAGAAGCAGCTCGCGGCCATCGCGGCCTCGAGCACCCATCAGCTCGACCTGAAGGCGCAAAAGTCGGCGCACGGCAAGTCGCTGCTGTTCGAAGCCAAGGTCGCCAGCTCGCAGTCCTTTGAAAACCTCTACCTGATATGCCACGACGGCTTCCGGGAACTATGCGCCCTCGATCCCCGCTTCCGCCAGTTTGCGACCAATCTGTTCAGCGAGCAGAGCAAGGAGGAGGACCGCCTACAGATGACCGACGCCGAGAACAGGAAGCTCAACGCCGTTCTGGAGGCCTTCATCACCCTAGTCGGCCCGCGTCTGCTGCTGAAGCCCGCACAGAAGGCACTTGAGTGGTTGGTCAGAAGATTCAAGTACGTGCAATAGCAATTCTTGTCGTGGCGCAAGGCAGGCGAAAGAGCACGGCGTGCGGCTGCACCGTATCGCGAAGCGCGCTGACACATACCCAGAGTTCATGAGTACAACACTGAAGTCCTCGTCTTTACGTACTTGCCCTACCACCAGACACCGCAATTTGTTGCGCTGCTGTCAATTCTCCCCGCACAGCCACGACATGCGCTTCGCTTCCTGTTCCCCTACATCCAGGCGAAAACAAGCCCGCCGAGACAAACAATCGTATACACGGCCATCAACACGCCCGAGTTCTTCAATGCCTTCCAGTCGTACATTGTGCGCGTCCTCGAAGCCGGCCATGAATCGACACATCTGCTCAACTTTTGGGCAACTGTCACATACCAAGCCATTCATGGCATCTTTAACAGCGGCACATCTGGCAGGAGGGAAATCCAGGCGCAAAAGACGGAGGAGGTACTGCTGCGAATCGTCCCCGTGCTAAATAGCGCCATGCGGGCTTCCAACGGACCCGAGGTCGTTGTTGCGTGCTACTTGATCGTGCACGCCCTTGTCACCAACGCGCAGCTGGGAGATAATGTGCTGGATACTTTGATGGAAGCCATGGTGCTGGCACAGGACGCCGACTCGTTGGACCAGTGCGTGTTGGTACTAGCCACAGTAGCGGCGCAGCGGTCCAGCGCACAATTGCCAAGTGCGGTCACAAGAAGGCTTTTGAGGATACCGCAACTATTCGGCGCTCTGAATGCGGCAGCTGTGCAGTGTTCTGTTGGTCGTCTTGCTTTGGGCTGCGCCTTGGGCGCTCTGAGCGGCTCCAGTCGCTCTGACGAGAAGCGCGCGACATTTATGGCAATCGCTGAGTCTGAGCTCATCTCCGCACCACAAACACAGGTGCTTCTCTCCATCCTTCTGCAGGCGGTCAAAGATAGTGCACCTGGTTCTGAAGAGAATGGCCAGCTTCTTGAGCTCGCTGCGAAGCTATCCGAGAATCGCCTTCTGGCCAGCAAGCTGCAGATTGTCGCCAAGGAGAACAACATCGACCTGGAGTCCCTTGGTCTGTCTATTGACCAGAGCACCAATGATATACAAGCCATTCTGCTCGAATCGGAAGACGAAGAGATGGCTGATGTCGAAGAGACTGTTGTTCCATCAACAATACCAGTTCCGAAATTCGACGCTAGCAGTTTCCTGATATCGACGGCCTCGAAGGATTACAACGTCGTTGCAGCCGCTTTCGAACAAGCTGTAGCTTCAAATCAGACAGTGCGATTCCTAGCCTCTCCAGAACTTGGGCAGAAAGACGCCAGCCACTCGAATGTATACCTTACCTTCTTGATACGCACCTGGTCTACTGCTCGATCTGCTCCTGTCCGAATTGCCGCTCTCCGCGCCGCCGTATCCACTATCAAACGTGCAGCGGCCACGACAGACTTCCAAAATCTCATCCCTTACCTGCTCCACGCACTTTGCGACGTCTCTTCCATTGTTCGTCGGTCTGCTGCGACGTGCATCGCTGCGCTTTCCAAGCGAACAGTATCAAACACACCTCGGGTTTGGGGTGCTGAACTGTATGGCAAGGGTGCTGGCACAGTTTCAGAGCTCAAGGCCGATGACGCTGCCCTACTTTTGGTATCTGTACTAAGCCCTGTGCTCGAAGAATCTGTTATGGATCCAAAATTTGTTGTGCCAGGGGTAAGAGACGCTCTAGAGGGATCACCGACAGCGAAATCCAAGCAAAGCATCAAAGCGCCCGTCCGTACGTCCCTTCTGAGCTTTTTGGGCAGTCATGTAGCTGCCAGTCCCCTCCTGAGGGTCAGGGTGAACGTGCTGCCAGTCTTCAATTTCCCCGGCAAGGTCTCAGCCAGTGTTCGCGGCGAGACCATCCTTCCGCTCGCGCAACAGTGGTGCGCACTCACAGCATCAGAGGTAGCTGTGAGGTGTGCAGATGAGCAAATCTCGGTCGAAGACGCAGACAAAGGGCATCTCAACGCTCTAATTGCGAAGGAAGCTAAGAGCACGCAATTGCTCAGGGAGATGATTGCGGGATCTTCAAACAAGGAGCGCATTGCTCTAGTCGCTGCTGCTTTCGACCAGATTAATTCATTCTGGCCGTCTCTCAAGGGTGATGCAAAGCTCTCATTGGCTCCGACTCTGCTGGACTTGTCGCTCAATGAGAGCACTGAACTTTTCGACCAGCTTTGCCGGGAGCGCGCCCTCGACACTTTACGCAACGTTAAACTCGACTCTACCACACTCATCACGTTCCTCGACAGCGTTCCTTCAGCATTGCAGATGCCTGAAGGACCGCCCACCAAGAAGAGGAGACGGACAAGCCGTAACGAGATGGCCCGAGTAGACGTCTCATCGGCAGACGAGCTCCAACGCTTGCTGCGGCGTCTTACCCTGGTGCTAGAGTTGATCGAAGGTTCCAACCCCGGCTCGCACCCGGAGCTTTTCAGAAGTCTGTTCAACATCTTTGGCGATCTCCAGCCTCTCAAGCAACAGTCTGGTTCCGAGCTGGTCTATCTGCAGAGCATGATCCTTGGTGCACTCACACCCATGGTGAACTTCTTCAAGGAGCACCCCGAGACGACCGAGTACCAGACCGCAGTCCGCGCTGATCTGCTTATTGACGCCATCCGACACTCTACGAGCCCACAAGTGCAGAACAGCGCCCTTCTGTTGATTTCCAACCTCGCGACATGGGTCCCGGATCTGATTCTCCACAATTTGATGCCCATCTTTACTTTCATCGGCTCAACTCTACTTCGCCAGCAAGACGACTACTCAGCTCAGGTCGTTGACAAGACTATTTCGCGTGTCGTGCCGCAGTTAGCTGCTTCTCTACGCGCAAAGCACAAGAATTTCCTGACCGGAGTGTCAGACTTGCTGTTGAGCTTCACTGCGGCCTTCGAGCACATTCCGCTGCACCGCAGACTCAAGCTATTCTCTGAGCTTGCCCGCACCCTCGGTCCTGAAGACTCTCTGTCCGCTATCATCGCCCTACTTGCTGACCGTTACCACAACACGAAGACACAGCGTAGATTCTCGACCGAGCTCCTGCTCGTCTTCGAACCCATCCATACGTTCGACGCTATCAAGGGCTATCTCGACTTGGTGGCAGATGCCGCTGGACCTAAGCGCAAGGTCTCGGATACACTGTTTGGCCTGAACGAAAAGAAGCCTGTTGAGGTGGAGTCTGCTATCCAGAACTTGCTTTCGTGTCTTGCAGACCTCGCCGCGGATGAAAGACTTCGCGCACACGTCAGCAAGGCGTTTAGACGCAAATCTGATAACAGCAAGCCTCGTGATATCTTTGCCAGCATTGTCGAGGTTACCATACAGATCTCGAAGCAAGTCACATCAACACCTAAGCTCTACGAGGGCTGTAGTCGTGTGCTTGCTCGAACTTTGGATCTTCTCCCATCTGCTGAGCTTATCAAATCAGCCGAGTTGCTCCTCGCCAAAGCAGATGTCCAAGTGCAAGTTGCAGCTATCAAGTCTGTCCAGGCGCGCGCCGCTTCAGTCGTTCAGAACGATCGTCAATCTGTACAAGCTTTGGTCTCCTTCTTGCCTAGTGTCGAAAATGTCCTGCAACAGTCCAAGTCCCTGGACGCGAAGATCATCTCTGTCAGCTGTATCGACAGCATAGTGGAACGCTTCGGCAAGAGGGATTCGTCTGCTGTCGCTTCAGTTGCACAAACCATTGCTGGCCCACAGTCGTTATCACACAACGATGACAGAGTCCGTGTCCTCTCTTTGTTGTGTCTGACTTCGATTGTGGATGTCTTGGAGGATGAGTTTATCTCTTTCCTACCAAGTGTACTGCCTGTCGCGTTCGACTACCTCTCCAAGGCTATCGACGAGGAGAACGTTGGTTTGCACAACGCAGTGTACACGCTTATCTCGGACATTGTTGAGAGACTCGGCTACATGTTCTCGCGCGATTATCTCAATACCGCTCTGCAATTATCGCACAGATCTGCTGCTGCTAGTCTTGAAGATGCTTGCGACGAGAGCCGCCGCGCTTTCTATCAGAGCGTGTCCGAGCACCTTGGCGCACAGGAGGTCTTCGCTGCCATCCAGTCTACATGGTCACACGCTGTTTCTGAGGGCTTCGATGCATCGCTAGAGCACCTCGAGCTTCTTCGCTCCACAATTGACGTTCAGACGAAGGCCAAGCTCATCAAGTCCAGCTCTGCACTCTTCACCCTGGTTTTATCGAGCTTCAATTTGCGAGCGGCAATTAGCTCACAGGAAGATGCCGAGTTCGACGAGGAAGAGATCGAGCAGCTTGAGAGCACTCTTGTCGAGTCGGTGGTCGCGATGGTACTGAAGCTTAACGATGCTACCTTCCGCCCATTCTTCGTACAGCTCGTCGACCAGGAAGGTCCAGTCAGCACGAAGCCTGAGCGTGCCATCACATTCTACCGCTTCCTCGCCGCCTTCTTCGATAAGTTCAAGGTATGCTCTAATCGTCATTTGTCATGTTCACATAGCTAACATCGCCAGTCCATTGTCACAACTTACTCAAGCTACATTCTCGATCATGTTGCCAAACTGCTCAACCGGCTTGTTGGCGAAGACGCAAGCTCACAGCTGCGCAGCGTGGTGCTCTCAGCACTACAGAAGACCTTCCAGCACGATCAGGACGGCTTCTGGCAAGCTCCCTCTCACTATGGTGTTATCATGAGGCCACTGCTCAAGCTTCTCACCATCACCGTAGCTGAGGACATCACATCAGACGTCATTCCAACCATTACCGAGCTGGCTGCCGCTTCTTCATCCTCCCTCGACAATCACCGCGAGATGAACGCCGTACTGCTCAAGAGCATGCGCGATGAGGAAGCGCACACACGACTTGCGACGGTGCTGTGCGAGCAGAGCCTGACCAAGAGGCTGGGCGAAGAGTGGCTAGGTCTGCTTCCGGAGATGTTGCCATTCATCAGCGAGCTCAGAGAAGACGACGATGAGATGGTGGAGCGGGAGACACAGAGGTGGATCACGTCTGTGGAGGAGATTCTGGGAGAGGATCTCGAGGGTATGTTGCAGTAGACTAAAAGCAGTAGTTGATTTGTTGCATTTGCAGGCGTATATCGTTGACGCCAGGATTCATAACCCAATTTAGATATTTGTTCATCTATGCATCTTCTGAGCGTGCGATCGAGCGTGAAGCAAGGAGGCGCTCAAAGCCTTGTGACTGGACGGTCGACTTGGTGCGCTACTTCTAGCGTCTGCGGATTTACATCACGTCCGCCGTTCTTTTACAGCTCTATGTTCTCCCCTCACCCTTTCCCCCTTATATGTTGCAGTCAACAACATGTGCGATGCATTTTCATCTCAAACGATTCCGAGTAGTGTATCTAATTATGCCATGATATGTGCTCGCTACGCATCGGGCATAGTATCATCACCATGCGCTCGCTGGAGATGCCTTCTCCGAATCATCCAGGGTTTGCGAGACCACTTATCCTGGCATTGATAGTCTTTCTCGAATGTGCGCCTCAATCTTCCAGCGTTCACTGCTGTGCTCTCGTCCGGATCCGCCACTCGCGGTTATCGTCGTTCGGCTGGGCCTCAGTCCGGCTCTCGTCCGATGGCAACATCGTCGACTCCCTCCTCATACGCATTCTGAGCTGCCCCACAGTCAAGATGTCATCGGGTTGCTTCGATGTCTCCTCACTTGAGGATGAGTGCCGCCCCACGTTGCTCCTGATTAAGGCCAGGAGCGCCTGTATACCGCGTAACAGAGGGTACAGAGTGGGTACCGTACCGCACACAATCAGCAGGAACAGCTCAGCTGTGACCCATGCGAAAATGTCGTATGTTGCCCACGTCTGATCGGTGCGATTGCTAAGCTCAGCGAGGTATTGGGTCTTGATGCCGGAGCATATCGAGGTCAAGATGTTCAGACCGAAGACGATGGATAGCTGAATACGCTGAAGCATGCTGATACGGAGTCTCGAAAAGACGCTAAGAGGTATGATCGCAAGACTGGCATCAGCGAAGGTAAAGAACGCTGTTATTGTGTGAGCTCTACTCAGAGGGCGTCCACTGGGTGGTTGACTTACACCCAGTGAAGATCCCGTAAGCCGCCATGACCTTGGGGTCTATGCAGGTGCCCTCAATCCGCGTGTCCCACAAGCGACTTGGTGGCTGGCACTGCAGGAAGGTGAGCAGCGAGCAAGAGATTGCCACGCAGCTCGTCAAGACGATAGTGACGGTCCAGAGATAGATGCGCTGCCACTTCCATCCGCCGTCTCGCATAATGTGCAGAAGCATTGCCGAGATTGAGATTTTGCCCGTCGCAACACCAACTATGCCGAATATTTGAGACGTCCAGTTCAACAAAATTACTCTCGCAAGGTTGTCGATTCCGCGCTCTTGCACATCCCAGATGTGCTGACATCCTCCGCGGTTCGCGTATAATGTCAATACCGAGGACCAGCCTACGAAACACAGCTCGGGTTTATCAGCATCCTCCCAACAGTGTTCAAGCTCAGCATACCCAAGTTGTACCCATAAATATGTCCTCCCATCCGATCTGCTTCTTGCGCGCACGGAAGACCAAGCGAAGAACGAGGGTAAGCAAAGATAGGACCGTGAGCGTCCACATCATGACAATGAGTGCGGGCCCTCGATCGGGAATTGGGCCAAACCGCGGACTGCGAGTATCCATCTACAATCGAACAGGGAAGCGCAGCCTAGACCACCATGAAGACGGTCAGAGCAGCAGGAGTTGCGCTCTGGGGCGATTTTCACGTTTGCATTGCAGTACAAGCGCTGTTCCGTGGACACGGTAAATCACAAGCATCAGCGGAAGAGGAGGAGCAGCCATTGCGCGTAGGAGTGCACGAATCCGCCTTTTAATTCGCCCTGGTCGTCGGTACACGCATGGCACGGGACTTGGGAGCACGCGAAGGATTGCAGAACGGGTCGAAGCAGCCTAGTTGGTCTCGCTGCAGGGCGCGCTTTCCTTCTTGGAGCGATGACACTACTGGGGCCTCCCACGTTCCTATTTCAAGTAATCCCCACCTCTTGAGCTGCACCAACCGACTGATTGCCAAATCACGACCCTGTACAACCTCGAACATGACGTCGCAAGCCGATCCGCGGACTCTAATCGAGCAGCTGCAGCTCCTGGCTGCCGATCCTAGCTCCTACTTTCAGGACGATGCACAAAAACGTGACTTCCAGAAGCTGGCATTCAGGGCTACGGCAGCGGTGGAGGAGCCTTTCGAAACCATGCAGCGTTTGGTGTATGGCGTGAGTGGCTGTTGCGGCACTGTAACACCTGCGACCACTGACCCACCCCTAGCCTCTCCCGCTTGTCACCGCACGAATAGGACAGGATCGTGGCATATTTAGCGCTCTCGCGAATAGCGATGAGGGGGCCCATCTGGAGAACATCGCGCAGACGACGGGGTTGCCTAAGGCAATTCTCGAATCTGTGCTTGACTATCTGTGCACCCAGGACATGGCCGTTGAAGCAAGCCCGGGACTCTACAAAGCCACACCCCTGACACATATGCTTCTCTTACCACTGTTTAACGATGCTGTTACTCACTTGTCAGTCGCTCGACAAGCTATCCAAAACGTTCACTGACCCCGTACAGTCATGACAACTGTGCTCCAGCCTTCATTGCACTGAACAAAGTGATTGGCGACCCTCAAGGAAGTAAGACGGCCTTCAAGATCGGGCAGCACAGCGAGGAGGACTTCTACACGTGGATGGAGACGCATCCCATCCAGCAGGGCGCTTTCCACCGATTCATGGAGGCACAGTTCGCCATGCTCCCAACCTGGCTAGACGCAATTTCTTTCGAGACCGAGGTTGCACACGGTACCAGACCCGAAGACGTCGTGTTTGTTGATGTCGGAGGTGGAAATGGCTCGCAGTGCGCTGCTCTAAAGAAAGCCTTTCCAAACCTCACGGGCCGCATCGTCCTCCAAGAACGGCCTGCGGTGCTCGAAAAAGCACTCAAGGTCGAGGGTATGGAACTGATGGCGCATGACTTTCTGACTGAGCAACCAGTACACAGTAAGTCTGCTTCCATCTTACGTGCGTCATGACTGCAGCACTAACGTATGCAGATGCGCGAGCATACTACTTCCGTCAGGTCCTGCACAACTTCGACGATACCACGTGCATCCAGATCCTGCAAATGCATCTGCCGGCGCTTCTGGACAACCCTAACAGCAGGATCTACATTGACGACAAAACTCTGCCAGACGAGAAGCCCGATGCCATCGCTCCTGGCGTCGACTACACGGCCGCGCTCAGCCTGGCGATGAAGGCGATGTTTGACGCGCAGGAGAGGAGGGAGAAGCATTGGCGGTGGATCATTGATCAGGCAGGGCTGGAGATTGTGGAGATACGGAAGTTTACGAAATTTGATGATAGTGTTATCATTGCGAAAAGGAGATATCAGGATCAGTGGCGGTGACAGACGCATTCGCAAGCAGATATCCAGGCTCCTCTCGAACGCGCCCTTCTCGCAATGAAACAGCACCAAGCAGGCATCTAATCAGGATCCAAACTAGCGTAAATTGACTGGAACAGCAGACAGAAGTCATCGTAGTCATTTCTATACGTATCCCCTATGCATATCCTGCTGGCCTCCAACATCAGCTTCACCAACCCAAATCAGCCCTCTGGGTTACCGTCCCCCTCCCCTTTCGCCTCGAATCCCTCTTCCACATTTCCTCATCCCCTTGTCCCCCGTCATTTCGCACCTTTCCCGATATCCTCGCCCATCCCGCCGCTGCATCCCACATATCCAAACATGACCGCTTGGGCAAGGGGCAGTCATCACGTTTGAGAAGGAAAAGAAGAGAGAGAAAAAGGGGAAGCGGGGTCCTGTGGAAGTGAAGGAGGCGGGTGCCGAGCTGGCAGATCTGTCAGTAGAAAGTATGGGAGAGCAGCTAGGCGTGCGTGTATTGGCAACTGGGTGTGGGAGGGCATAAAAAGTGATTCGGGGAGGATCAGAGGGCATTGGAGGAAGAATTGGTGGAGAGGTGCAAAGAGCGGGTGGTAGTGCGGGTGGGGGTTGGGTGGCTGCGTAGCATGTTCGTTGTGCGGACTGGCGGACGTCCATCAGGCCGTTTTGAATGGAGCAGGAGCGGTAGGGCGAGCGACCGGTGTCGAATGTGGCCGTAGGACTGGGCTGTGGATCTCGAGTTACCCGGGTCCGACGGAGGAGGTCTTTGTAGCATTCCAGCGTAGCGATCATGGTGGGATGACGGATGGATGAAGACATCTTGGGTTTTGTTATATACTGCAGATTCTTTTCAAGAAACGAGGTTCCTCTGTGTGGGAAAGAGAAGATTGTGAGAGGAGGATGGAACGATGTGTGGTTTGATCAACCTACAAGGCAACTTTTAAACACCAAGCCCCCAGCCCACTGCAATGCAAATGTGATTGTCGAACAAACTCACGTGAAACTCTTGACATGCACTCAAACACCACCGCTCTTCACATCCGCCTGCTCCCCACTAACCATGGCCTCCAACTTATCCACGACATTCCCACTCTGCGCATTCTGCGCACTCTCCCCATTTCTCAGGGGACTGCTGACCTCCAGGGTGTCAGATCGCTTAGGACGGAACGGAATCGGGGTACTGGGTCTCGAAGACAAAAACTGGCATTCTGATTAGAAAAAAATGTTTTACGTGCGCCAAATGCTCTCTTGGTCGTGCACCCATACCGAGCTAGCCGCGCTCAGCAGCGCTATCAGCGACGCCTGCACCACGTCGTGGTGGATGCCCACGCCCCACACCTTCTGCGAGCCACCCGCGACCACACACCCTATGTATGTCGCGGCCTTGGCGTCCTTGTTCGTGCCGATCGTGTGCTCGTTGTAATCGACGACGTCGAGCTCGATGCCCAGGCCGCGCAGGGCGTCGGCGAGCGACGAAATGGCCCCGTTGCCGCTGCCCTGGATCTTGTGCTCCTGGCCGTCGATCTCAAGCACGCCGCGGAAAATACGGCGCAGGTTGGAGGTTTTGTTCGTCTTGCCTTCCTGCGGGGGCTCGGGCGTCTTGGACCGGTCGGCTAAGATGTCGTAGTCGATCAGACCGAAGCGCGGATTGCGCTTGAGGTGGTAGGCCTCTTCGAACAGCTTGGTGATCTCGGTAGGCAGCAGCTCGCGGCCCAAATTATCCGTCTCCTTTTGTACGACCTTGGAAAAGGCGATTTGAAGACCACGGGGAAGGTCGAGTTCCAGCTGTCGCTGGATGATCCAGGCCACGCCGCCCTTGCCGGATTGTGAGTTGACGCGGATAATGGCTTCGTATGTGCGGCCAATGTCCTGCGGATCGAGGGGGAGGTAGGGAATCTGCCAGTACGACTCGTTGGTTGCGCCCTCTTGCTTGCGCTTCTGGAAGCCCTTCTTGATGGCATCTTGATGCGAGCCGGAGAAAGCACACACGACAAGCTGACCGCCGTACGGCGCACGCGGGTGGATGGGAATCTTGTTGCAGGTCTCGACCATGTCAATGATGGACTTCAAGTCGGAGAAATCGATCTTGGGGTGGATGCCCTGTGTGTACAAATTCAGACCGAGGGTGACGAGATCAACGTTTCCAGTGCGCTCGCCGTTGCCGAATAGGGTGCCCTCTACACGGTCTGCACCAGCCATCTGTGCAAGCTCTGCTGCTGCGACGGCGCAGCCACGGTCGTTGTGGGGGTGCAGAGAGACGGAGATCTTCTCGCGCTCGGAGATATTCCTGCAGAAGAACTCAATCTGATCGGCGTAAACGTTGGGTGTGGCCATCTCGACTGTGGCGGGCAGGTTGAAGATGATGGGGTCCTCGACTGTGGGCTCCCACGCCGCCTTGACAGCCTCGCAGACCTCCAGCGCAAATTCAGGTTTCGAGTCCGAGAAGGTCTCGGGGCTGAACTCGTAATGCCACTGGGTGCCAGCCTGCTCTGGGTCATCTTTTGTGATGGACCGCGCGTATTTTGTGCACTCGACGGCAAGAGCGATTGTCTCTGCGTCGTTCATGTTGAAGACGATCTGCTGGAAGCACGGGCTGGTCGCGAGGTACAGGTGGAGAATGGCCTTCTTTGCGCCCTTGAGGGAGTCGACGGTGCGGCGGATGAGCTCTTTGCGGCACGGCGACAGAACCTGCAGCCAGACATCGTCGGGTACTATACCGGGAGTCTGGACGAGGCGCTGTGTGAAGTCGAAGTCGGTCTGCGAGGCGGAGGGGAACGAGACCTCGATTTCCTTGTAGCCGAGTCTTGTAAGCATCTGGAAATACATCCACTTCTGCTCGCCGTCCTGTGAAGCGTCAGAATGGCACAACTCGACCACATACAGTTCAACAGACCATTGGGTCGACCAGGCTCTGGTTGCCGTCGCGCAAGTCTGTCGACAGCCACCTGGGCGGCTTCTCAATGGTCTTGCTAGGCCATTGCCTGTCTGGGAGGTTCAGCGGCTTGAACGCCTTGTACTTCTTCCACGGTTCCGCGAGCATAGGCATCTTTGCTTTGTGTGTGTTTCAACAGCCAATTGGCGCACTCAATTGCGTGATGGGTGAGTAGTGGCAGTTGGATCAATCAGTCACAGTCAAGTGGTGATTGGGGTTTATCGGGGGAAAGGGGGGGTATACAGAGGGCAAGATGAGGTGGAAAGAAAGGCGCTGGAATTAGGAGTCACGAGCTGTGAATCATCGCGAACAAAATCGTCGTGCGAGTAAAGCCGCCGACATGCGTGCAGGGCGTATGACGATGCGGGGCGCGCATTGGCGCAAAAGTCAGAGAATGCGGGGCTCTTCCGCGAGCCCAGCGCTGCGATATCGGCGAGGAACAGCCCATGAGCAAATGAGTGTCGTATGATTTGAAGATGGTGCAGAGTAGCTGACAAGGTGCGCCTTGGTCTAATGGAAGATGATTTGTATGTACACATACACTACATGTGCCTACTGACCTGGGACCAGCCCTGAGGCGCGCCTATAGTAACGGAACTCTCAGGCCGCAGCAGTCGACCTCGTTTCCTCTGATCTCGACTCTCCGGTCGAAGTACAGACTACCAAACTCCTGCACATATGCACGGTCCGCCTCACTCCAGGTATCGAGGCCCATCCTGCCAAGATCGTCGCGGTCGATCCACAGCGCGTCGCCCTCCTCACCCTCTCTTTCTTCGTTCTCGTGCTCCCTCTCGATCAGCTGGGCCAGCACTTTGATGATGAGAGATGACTGGCGGTGGAAGTAGGCGATGACGGCTGTCTCGACCGAGTCCTCGTATGCTGAAATATCGCCAACGAGCTCGCGGTCAAGCTCACGCTCTGCCGTCGTGTACGCGTCGCGCTCGCCAGCGCTCGCCCACCACATGAAGCCCTGGTATGCCAGCCGCGACCAGGTGGTGGGCTCCACTGCTGTGTCGTCATAAGCGTCGTTGAAGTCGTCGTCTGCGCGCTTGGCGTCAATTTCGTCGTGAGATATCAGGGGTGCTGCGTCCTCGTTCTGCTCGTCTTCGTCGTGGAAGGTCTCGGTGGCCTGCTGGCGATGCTTCCACAGCTCGCGGTGCAGCAGCTTGTAGCGTGCGACATCGCGCTGGCTGGCCTTGATGACGTCGCCCTCGCTTGTGCGCAGTTTTGGCCAGTGACGGTGCTGCGGCTGAGCGTCGCTGGCGTGTGGTATCTCGACGACAATGTCGTACAGCTTTTGCTTGGTCGCAATGATCTCGTCGGTGGTGCAGGCGACCCAGCCCTCGGCGGCCTCGTTGCCCGGTGTGTGTCCAGCCTTGGGGTTGCGCAGCTCCTCAAGATAGGGAATGTCGTGCACGCCAATGGAGAAGAGGGACGGCAGGCGGAGGAGGTCTTCGGTGCCGGGTGCAAGGAGCTCGGCGTCGCGCGGGGAGATGCTGGAGAGGACGGAGAGGTTGTAGACTGCGGCTGTTAGCATGGCCATTGCTCGAGGGCAGCGTGAGAGGCCTACCAAACTCGCACGTGGTCCTGACGGGCGGACTGCCAACGAACAGAATGCGCTTCCTGAGCAGGGCGGCCTGCTGCAGGCGGAAGACCAGCGGGCCAAACAGGTCGAGGTACTGCAGGATGGCCAGCGCCGGGTGGTACTCGGGCAGCCGCTCCTCGTCCTTGGGGACCGCCGTGACAGTCGAGATGGCGCGGTCGCGGTGGGAGCCCTTGCCGCCGGCGTGCTTTGCGCTCGCGCGGCTGGTCTGGTCGGCCCAGAACTCGTCCAGCGGCGCCAGCGTCTCGTCCTGGGCCAGCGCGGCCGCAATCTTCTCCAGCCGGCCTGCCAGCAGCCACCCTCTGCCCAGCCTGCCGGACCAGCCCTCTCGCCGCACCAGGATGCCTACGGCGACAAAATTGGCGTTGCGGTCCGCCTCGCTGGCATCGCCCCTGGCGAACGCGCTCAGCCCGGCATAGCCCTCGTGCGTGAAGTAGACGAGGTCGCTCGCAAGCGAGTGCAGGCCCGACGGCAGCGACTTGTACTCGACGCCGTCGAGGTTGGTGTCGCCGGCTGTGCGCTTCCATGCGATGGTGTAGCTGTAGACGTCAGCGCTGCCTGCGCCATGAGGGTACTCGCCCAACCCACCCGACTTTCTTGTCGAACTTGATCAAGAAGAGCGCCTCGACCTGCGGCGCATCGCTGCTCCCGCCTTCAACGTCGGTTGCGCTCGAGTGTGTCGAGGCCGACATGGTCGCGTAGTGGGCGTGGTCGTCGCCGCGCCTGCTGATGCACCGCCGTTGGACGCACAGGAGCTGCACCATGACGAGGCAGGTGCAGCCGAGGAGCCAGATCCACAACCATCGACTGCTCCTCCTCGCTCCATCAACGCGCATCCTTCCACGATTTGGATTGACCAAGAAACGTTATGTTTGGGATTACAGGAGCGATGGTTCAGAGTCATATCACTTCGTCAATCTTTTGACGTTCCTCGTCCATGACAGTCTTGCGTGCGCCTCCCGACTACTTCTCGTCAACCATACTCATGAACGCGCCCACATCGCCCGTTCGATGGATAAATCATGTCCCAAATCACTTATAATCTCTGCATGCTCAAACAACACGGCTTGCTCATGCCTCGACTGCGCTTCATTGGTCATTTGAGAAGAACTTGTGAGCCCATAGCAAACATCTCAGATTCACGAGTGACAATGGTCTTGTGGATAGGCTATGAGCTTATGAACAAGGTTCACCTGGTGAGTATATGTGCTTCTCAGTGGTTTGTTATTCACCTGCCTCGAGAACATCGTGTATACCATCGACTGTTGCGCTTCTCACACTCTCTGCTTTACTACCTTACTATCTCCACACAAGCTCGTCCTCTCCAATTTAGTATGTCTACAAAGTTACACGCCTGTTCCTTGTCCATAGTAATTCCTGCATTGCTGTTCGCACCATGCCCCAGATGATGCATGCACCTCCGCCCCCACAACACTCCCCCTCACCTCGCGATGACGCTTTTCCTACTACCGGCTTCGACTGCCTAGCAGACAATAGCACCTGGTCTATTCTACACTTTCACTACAACTATTGTTGCGTCAGTCGCGCACCCGCTATATAACTCCTCCAACCGTGGACCTTTCTCTACAGTTTTCGCTTCTCACTACCACCACAACCACCAGCGGCCACTGTCCATATCTATCTGCATATCTTACATACTCTCCATCGTGGCACCAATCGCTATGACCAACATTCCACGCGCCACTGCCACAAGGCGCAAGGTAGGCGACAGCACTACTGCCGACCAGTCCGCAGCAAAGCGCCAGAAAACCGCGCCGTCCCAATCCCGACCACTGAAGTCAGCGAGAACACCCAGAGCAGCGAGTCCCTCTAGATCGGCTCGCGATGCTTCTTCATTGGCTTCAAATGGGAGTTTAGCTACCAACTCACTGACCACCGCTCCAATCACTGCTCCAACCCCTTCCGGTAGGTATTCAGTGTTTTGTGTTGGATGTTATGACTGACCGTCACAGCTGTTGACGGCTCCGATGTCACCACAGCAATTCAATCAGATACACTGCAGGCCAGTGTAGCTACCGCTGCAAGTGCATCAACCACTCCTCTCCCAGCGCCTGCATACAACCCAGGTGCCTGTAAGTGCCGAACCACTCCGATCTAACAAAGCTGCTGACCAGTCCAGGTTTCAACCAGATCGTTCCTGCACCCTTTGCGCCATGGCCGCACAACTTCCCAGCACTTACGCCCCGCTTTGACAACCCAGTACCGTCTTGTCCCATCAACTGGTCGGCCATCACAGGCCTCACTGCAGAGCAAATCGAGGCATACGAGCTACGTGCTCCATGGAACCCCACTCCTGCGACTTTCACCATGGTTCGCAACATAACCAAGTTCCTCCCTCCTTCCGGGCGGGTGCCATCAGAAGAGGGCGTGCGCAAGCGCTTCCGAAAAGCTTGCCTGGCTGTCTTCAAGTGCTCGGGGGTGTACTTCGAGGAGTCCGCACTGGGGCTTGAAGAATACGGCATCCCAAAACAGACTGAGTTGAGGAGCCTTATCGGCGATATAAGGACTGCAACTCTTCCCACGCCTGCTCTTACGCCTCCTTCAACTGCCACTGCGACTACCACTGCGACGCTGACTGCCGCTGCCGTTGCCACTGAAACTGCCTCCGCATCTGCAGCTTCTACACCTAGAGTAATCCGTCGTCCACCCAACCGTGGCGACTCCGAGGCCTCTATCTACGCTGGTGAAGTTGTCGCATTCCAGCTACGAAGAGCAGAAGACTCACATCCCGCGCTTCGCGTGTGCGACAAGCGGCTCATATCTAACGAGCGCATTCTTCTCTCCTACAGTGTCATCGTCACTGATGAAAACACTGTTCGAATCGAGCCTGAAGTCCCCACTCTCCCTGTCTCGACCAACGCTTTCGACCGCTGGCATGCGTCCGTGTGCTTCGGCAACGTGCGCACCTTTCCCCAACGCGAATATGTCTGCAGAGAGATTGGAGAGGGCGAGTATCTCCTTCGTGACAGTGGGGCACCGGACGAGGAGCTGACGACTGTGGGGTTACTGCTGGAGACCTACGTTGTGTCGCAGGCCATGGGCACCGGGACAGCGAGCAGCATGATTCTTCGTGAGATCGTGCGCAAGCTGAGCGGTCGGTGTGATGAGGTGCTTGGACCGCAGGAACAGACTTTCTTAGCTCGCCTCGCCGTCGACGACCCGATGCATAACGCTGTCGCGGGCTTCGGCTTTTCCGATGTCAATGGGGACGCTGATGATGAGGACTTGTATGTCTGAGATCTTGACAACATCAGTACTATTCTCCACTATCGACGACACCGCGCACTCCGCCACCGCACTCTTCCTTCATAAGATGTGAATAATGGATTCTTATCATCGGGTCGCGGGGTGTACAGTGTGAACGCCTTTGACTCGGCCAAACCGAGCATTATTAGCTTATTGTGGCTTTTCCTTACTTCTTCGTTTCGACGCGTTGCTTTTATCATTTCTTCATTATACCCATATCTTCGCGTCTTCTTCGCTTCATTTGCTTACCAACAACGGACTATACGCTTACCCATTCCGATGAAAAACCTCATGAATCTCCGTCTACCGAACTCCCTCTTGATCGTGTGATGAACCATAACTTCACGTGCCGGACAGACATCCCACCCATGTGGCTTCTTAGCAGCAACTGTATCTCTTCGTCCGGACTGACTCTTCGGTGTAGAATTACCCGCGCAGTTATCTACCTCGCTCTCGACTACTCCTACACTCAGTCTTCTCCTCCTGGGATTGTCATCCCATGGCACCCTGCATACTTGCTCCGCTCCGGCACCTTCCACCCCGCCAACACAGCCTTATCCCTCACCTCCAACACCTCGACCCTAATCGGACGACACGTACTCTTCATATCCCTCCCCTCCTCAGCCTCACTCTCATCCGCCTGGCTCCACCCCCACGCACTCAAATCCCCACCGGGACACGTACTCAGCGCACACAGCAGATCCTGCTCAGCGAAGAAGGTCAGACTACTCTCCTCAGTCGCCGGACTCGCCTCCATGAAATACCGCCCCTGGCTGTCCAGCCCAGTGACCTGAAACACATTCAACACATCGTGGACATCAAACTCCGTCAGCCCATGCGGCAGCACCGCACGCACCAGGTTGCTGTGGCAGTGGAAATCGTAGTCGGTGCCGGAGATGACGGAAGAGATGTACGGGTCGCAGCGGGTGCCGAGCAGGTCGTGGCAGCGGCCGCCCCATTTCGTAATGCCGCCGCGCGCGTCGCGCGTCTCTTCGCGGCCGCCGTTGGCGCTGTCGCCGCGCGCGTCACGCAGCAGGCATTGGTCTGCCACGATGCCTGCCAGCGGCCGCATGAACGGCAGGTTCGACCACAGCCGGTCGCCCTCGACCATGTGGGATCCGTGCAGCTGCCGTGTCCGCGCGGCCCAGAAGCGCTCGCGGGGGTCGTGGAGGGACCAGAGGTTTAGGTCGCCTACTTGGGGGCCAGAGGGCGTGGAGAGCCGGAAGAGGGAGCCTGCTTTTACGGTCCAGGAGCGGCCGGAGCGAGGGGGGATGGTGAGGTCGTTGATTTTGAGGACGTCGTCGTCTTGGAGGTCACGTAGCTTCTGGTATAGGGCTGTGGGTGGGTGCAGTGGGGAGGAGGCTGATGTGGGGAAGTAGGCGGGGGCGGGAGGGGTATTGTCTGGGGCGTTGGTGGCCATGGTGAAGGAGATGTTAGGGTTTTTGGAGATCAATTAGTTGGTTGCAGGATTTCTTGATACATGAGTAGTATAGAATTGGCAGACGTGCGCCGGCATTGAGTGTGGGGTAGGACGAGACCGGTATCGGCTCGTGTACTACCGTCACGCCCCCTCGTTCTGTGTTTTCTACACAGCAACACTTCATGCTTCCTCTTCACACCCATCAATGAGCAGGCCTAGCATAAATCATGCTCAGCCCACGCACCCAGCTGCCCTGTCAGCTCGTTGCCCCTCTGGGCTAGCGCACGACTCGCGGCAAACCTCGGTACTCGGACAAGTACAGTAATCCTAATATCTCACCGAGACAGCTTGCACTCTAGCATAGGCCCTTTACAGTACCGGAAATCAAGCCATTGATCTGTACACCACCGTTCCTTCGTTCATACTGCTATTCCTCTTTCAACCTCTTACATCAATCACCCAGCACACCCCCACAGCCCCACCACAATGTCCGCAACCGCCGACGTCCAACTCACCGACTTCTCCTCCATCTTCCGCCTCGACGGCAAAATTGCCGTCGTCTCAGGCGGCAGTCGGGGACTGGGTCTGCATGCTGCCTCCGGGCTGCTGCAAGCCGGGTGCTCCAAAGTCTTCATCACCAGCCGCAAGGCGTCTGCATGCGATGAGGCCGTCGCCGCGCTCAATGCGCTGCCCAACCTCGCCCCGGGCGCCAAGGCAATTGCCATCCCCGCTGATAGCTCCAAGGTGGCGGAGATTGAGCGGCTGGTGAAGGAGGTAGAGAAGCATACGGATCGCGTGGATATACTGTTTGCGAACGCGGGGGCGACGTGGGGGAGTGGATTCGAGGCTGTAGATGAGCGGAATGGGTGGGACAAGGTGATGGACTTGAATGTCAAGGGGGTGTTTTTCACAATCCAGAAGTACGTCGTGACTGTTTCCCCGTAGCGTCGTGTTGGCGTCGACTACACTGTGCACAATGCAGCTGCTGACTTGCAAACAGGTTCACGCCCCTCCTCACTAGGCACGCATCCCCCGCCGACTCCTCGCGCGTCATCGTCACGGGCTCCGTGGCCGGCATCGGCGTCGGCAGCACGGGCAGCATGGGCGCGTACTCGTATGCCGCCTCCAAGGCCGCGGTGCTGCATCTTGCGCGCAACCTGGCGATTGAGCTAGGCCCCAGACACGTGTTGGTGAATGGCATCGCGCCAGGGTTCTTCATGAGCAAGATGGCGGCGGGGCTGATGGCGGCGCAGGGCGGCGAAGAGGAGCTGGGCAAGCAGAGTCCGAATGGGCGGGTGGGCAAGCCCGAGGATGTGGCTGCTGCGGTGGTGTATCTGAGTAGCCGCGCGGGCGGGCATGTCAATGGGGATACGATTGTGCTGGATGGAGGGAAGATGGTGGCTGCGGGGAGGCTGGAGAAGCTGGAGAAGCTGTAGGTGGGGTGCAAGTGTGTTTTCTTTTGAAGTGATGCTCCCATCGTCTCGGAGCATGCCGGTGAGTGAAGGGTGTTTGAGCAAGTGTATTCTTCTTCAAAGTAATGCTCAGATCGTCTCGGAGCATGCTGGCAGTCAACTTTTTGCTGGGCTGGACTGTCATTATATAGGGCAGATTGTGTTCCTTCTATTTTGTTATAAATACAACCCTTATATACATGGCAGAAGGTCGCAAAGATTACATGTCACTTGCACAGAAAGGTCATCCCAGAACTGCATGCATTCTCGTTCATGAGCAGGTTTGGCAGTAGGACTTTCAGATACACGTGTTCTGTTGGTACATCGTATTGCGTTTGTGGTAGCGAGAGTTGACTGTTACCTATCTGTACAATTGACGTAATCCAAGACAATGTACGTGCTGTGGTGGGTGCTGCAGACATTGTTATCAAGACTATTCAGACAGCCACAGAAAGCTAACTCAGATCTCGTGTTCGCGTTCGTATTTGGAGGCGATCCGTCCCAGAAGATGTCAGCTTAAGGTTGCTGGCTCGTACGCCATCATGTCGGCGCTCGCACAACAAGACTGTCAAGGTCTGGACGTGAGACATGTCTCGCCCTATGGGAATTTTTCCGGCAGGTTGTGCGATGACGCTCCGCACAACAAAACCCAGCTTTCTTCCCTGTCGCTACCTAGCTTTCTCTGATCTCAACACCAAGCCGCGATCTCACGTGCCTGACCTCGCGGTCGAGGCTTCCGTCTGGACTCCTAGCGTGCGTTCCAACCTTCTAGAACACGCAGCGGCTCCCAGTACTCACCGCTACGCGACGCGAAATTTTGCTGCTACTGTACGGGTCGCCGCAAGCCTCGCGCTGCTGACGGCGGCTGAAAGCGCCGCAAGCCTGTCGGCACGCTTGTCGCCACCACCGTCACCTGCGGTGCGGTCATTTCCGTACGTCCGCCAGGCAGGCTCACAGGCCTCACACGCTCACAAGCTCGCACGCTCAACCCGGCTGGAGCAGGTGTGCGCGTCTCGTGGGCGGCCTGCAATTCAAGCTGCAGATCGTTGGCACCGTCAGCATGCCCAGAGGAGCAGGCGAGTGCTGATCGGAGGAATTGACCCGCAGCTTCAACGGCGCCTTCCTCGGAGAGGAGATCAGGAGCTGTCCCGGTTCGAGCGTCGTCCGGGCTCGCCAAGCGGAGTTCGGCGGCGGAGTGGAATTTGTGCCCAAACACCAGGGCTCCCTTGTCGTCCTGTACGAAATCCCATCTCGTCGGCTGCAGCCCGAGAACGGGTCGGTACATAGCTGCCGCCATGGGTTAAGGCCACGCAATCAGGTGGCCAGCAACGCAGATCTCCAGATGTCTATTCATGGCAGCCCGAGGCCCCTCCGCTCATGTTGCGCAGAAGACACGCACAGCATCCAGCCAATACTGGCCGGCAGCCTCGGATGCAGCACGGAGCTCTGGTTCCACGCGACACGCTCCTAAGCGAGGGCAGTACAAGACCTGTCACGACAATACGGAGAGCCAGCCATGCGTGCGCGGACATGTCAGACCAGTGGTGCTGATCTATCGTATCTGCGTGCACGGGCAGATCGATAATTACCATGACCGATGTTACAGCCTCAGAGCGCTCTCGGGGCGCGCTCCTGCTCATCACACAACTTTCTCTGCCGCCCGCACGAGAGGAACATGGTTCAGGGAGCAGGGAGCAGGAGCAGGAGCATTAGCATTTGAGACGCCCGGTGGAAGTCTTGAACGGGCGCAAAATCCGCGCGACATTCGGCTGCTGTGCGAGCCAAGAGGCGAGCCAGACCACGACGGTCTAGACAACGGGCCCGGCAGTTGGCGATGCGCTTTCTGCACAGCGACCTGGCATGCGGGTATCTTGGGCCGTAGCGATATGTCAACTCAGGCCACGATTATCGCCTCGGGTCTGAAGTTCAACTCTGCTAGAGCGCTTGTGTACTATGCACCATGTTATCGTGAGAAGCTAGAATATTGCTCGGCATCCTCGATTGCAGTGGGGCTCCCGGGCGCTTCCCCACGTTGCAGGCACGTTTTCTGAAGCCGCAAAACATGGTGGCGCAACAGCAGGGGTCGCAGGCTCCAATTGCCTTGTGGATGGCTGGGACAGGATCCGCTTGTCGCTTCAACGGCGGCCGAGTTCGCCTGGGCCTTGCCGGAGATGAGCAGGCAGCGTCCGCCGTTTGGCGAGTATCTCTGTTATTATTTGCGAGGACCACAGACGATGGGAAAATCGGTATTCCTTCAGTAGATCAAGCGGCAACGGGATGCCGAACGTTTCCATAGCCACGCAACACAGCGGCCACTCGCTCGCTGCCGCCATGCATTTGCGGCAACGATCCGCCATGACAGAGCCATCCCCTTGCTGCTTTCAAAGACCTCCCGCCTTGCGTCTAGCCCGCCACCGTCTCACCACGGCCCCCATCCGCTTAGACCTCGTGCTGCACGCTTCTAGGTAGCTAGCCGTGTGCTCTCGCCCTGGCCACGAGGCTCCGTGAAGGAAAATCCGCCGCTTTGTAGCGTAGCGCAGCGCGTGCGGCAGCCGGCTACCACGTGTGTCCTGACAGAACACGATTTGACATGGCTACGGCTTTCATGTATTTGGAAAGCGAGCCTACCGTATGCGGCAGCCTGTAACGACGTCGTTCATTATCAGAGCCGAGAAACGTTCGTCTAGCAGCTGCTTCGGAAGAAGTTCCGGCGCCCGTCAATGAATCCTAATGGCTCCGTCAAGACGGCTCCAAGTTGTGTCAGTGACTTTGCTTTTGCTTCGACTGACGTACACGGAGCCTCAGCTTCCCAGGTCCGTACTTGACAGCTGATTGGGCGGGTTGGAACTGCTTTGCTCCAGTCTGCCTATCAGTTCTCGTTCGCCCTGGCGGCGACGGCGATATTCGCGGTACTTGGGGCGTCAACGTTTATCCGTCTGATGCCTACACGTACGTTGTGTGCATGGACATGACCTGTTTCATTTCGCTATTTGACTACAGCAAATCGGAGTGGAAAATTTTCCACACCAGCATGCCGCAGGCGCTTTCATGACGGGCACGTTGGTTCCTTGCCAGATCAAGCATTTATCGCAAGGTGACACGTGCCGCGGTAAAGGCAAGCTCGCCAGTGTGCATGGATGCAGCACTAACCCGACACTCGTAGGTACGGTCGCGGCTAGGCCTTTTGCTTGTATGGTCTTACAAACTGTGCTAGTCAATCCCTCTCTACAGCTCGGAACCTGGTTCGCAGCGTAACGTCACCTTCCAGAAGATCGCTCCACACGAGGTCCCTGCCCTCGACTGTCAGTGAGTGCTTAGCGGCCCATCACGGGTGGCTGTCCGGTTTCTCACATCCACTCGGGCCCCTGCCATCAAACAGACCAGCACTCATTCCAGCCCGCTGCGGAAAACATCTGTCTCACGACTCGCGCCCTTCTTCATCGAGCGTCGGTACTCTTATCCTAGCCTGGGCCTGTACATCTCGGCCTACCTTGCTCAAGCGACACGGAGTACCCGACTCAGGCGCGCTACAGCCTGGAGACGCGATTCTCTAAGCTTCCCCACTGGGAGCCTGCAAGTACGGGAGGTCCCATTCCAGGCTAGCAGTTCTCTGTCAGCCCAGCCATTCCTCATATCAGTTCCGTCACACACCCTCACTTCAGGTCTGGCCGCTACCATGAACTGAAAACTCGTTGTCATTGGCCGTGTCCTTTACATTGTCCGTTCCGTTGGGCATTGGTCACCAGCATCGTGTTCGGTTGCTCCCGAGACTTCTCTAATCCCCCACAGCAGGATTAACTTGCCTGACGCCCCGGTCCCTTTCTGGCGGTTCTGGCTCTGTACTCTCAACACTGGTGGCTCCGCTGTTTGTCAACGCCATGCGAAACTCGCCACCTGGATCTTCTGGTGGATCTCCACCAAGTCTGATTCCACCTGCAAATCCTTTCGCACACGTACCACCAGCAATTCGGACAACAACCCTGAATGCCCCGCCCGTTCTACAGGAAGCGAGGTCGCCTGGCTACGCCTCAAATTCTTACTCTCACTCTGCGGCCTCCAGTACAGCGTCGGGCAGCATAACCGAGATGCAGAACCATGACGCTCCCACCTTTGGGATATCGTCGTCTCAGATCTCCTCGGCGAACTTGAATGCGCAGAAGCGAGCATATAGGCAGCGAAGAAAGGATCCCTCTTGTGACGCTTGCCGAGAGCGGAAAGTGAAGGTAAGTGAAGCGTCATAAATTCAGCGGCTGTGAGAAAGGTAGACAAAGTGATCACGGCTATAACAGTCCTGTATGTAGTGACAGTCTATCGTTGTTGTGCTGCTTACTCCCTACATGACGCTGTCGGATTGTTAACAGCCTCCTCAATATAGACACATGCAATACGTCGCGCTTCGCTGAAGATGTTGAAGACTTCAGGGCTAACCCACCTCTCAGTGCGATGCCACAGATACTTCAGCATGCTCAGAGTGCTCAAGCAGAAACCACAAGTGCCAGTTCACCAAGGAAACCAATAGACGGATGTCGTCAATCAAGTGAGCGCCATGATCTGATCGTGCTGACGCATGCTAATCACCACACAGACAAGTTCAGGACCTTCAGAGCCAGATCGCAGAGCTGACCCAAGTGAATACCCAGCTGCGGACGAAACAACTTGCCAAAGAAGACCCATCCACGGAGCGCGTGGACCCGAAACGTCGACTCTCCGATCCTTACAGCGGGCCACCGGCAGCGCGGCACAAATCCACAGCACCGATCATGCGAGATTTCGACCACGTACGAAGGAATATTCAGACATACTCACAAGGCGTCTTCGACACGCCTCACGTGCGGCCAAGCGCCCCACTCGAAGAGGGTGGCTTACCCGATATTCCACCACGAGCGGACTTTGCGCATCTATCCAGATCATATTTGAATCATGTGCACTATTGGTATCCAGCGCTTCACTGGCCGACGTTTTCGCAGCAGGTAGATGAGGTGTACACGGCACGCACATTTCACGGGATGTCTCGCGAATGGATTGGACTGTTCTTCGCAGTACTGGCTTGCGGCAGTTTGGATGTATCTGGGACATCAGGAAGTCCGCCAGTCGCATCCAACAGAGGGCTGTCGTACTTTGACATTGCGACCCAAGCGCTGACGCATTGGCCGCAAGATTTGACCCTTACTCATCCGCAAGTGGCGTTACTATTGAGCATCTTTGCTGCAGAAAGCCACATGAGATCGGTCGGGTCCTTGTGGCTTTCAAATGCTGTCAGGGCTGCTCAAGAACTTAGCATCAACACTGAGATCGACTCGTGGCCTGTGGTTGAAGGCGAGGTCCGGCGCAGGCTTTGGTGGGCGATCTATACACGAGACAGGTATGAATGTTATGTTGCAGAGTTGATTGCACGTTAACTGACCCTTGCAGGACCACATCATTCGAATCGAATAAGCCGATGCTCATCAACGATGATGATTGCGATATCAGCCTCCCTTCTCCAGCCGAAGACCGCTACATTCAGCCCCAAGGCTTCTTCCGGACGCACGCAAACACAGCGCCTTTCACTGGCTCCCTGGCTGTCATACAAATCACCCGGACGTATGCGCCGCTGTATCAGGCTTTGAAGTCCAGTACGATCAGCCCGCAGACATTACAGAGCTTTGACAGGCAATTTCGATCTCGCTTGCAGCAACTGCCCGACGCATATCAGACGAGCTCAACTGCTACTCTGGAAACAGCCGCACTGCCATCTCTTTTTGCACTTCTGACCGCCCAGTATCACTTATACAGACGTAATATGTCGCCTGTCAGCCATCCTACCGAACGACGCGAAGCTCTCCGACAATGTGCGGGTGTGGCACAAGAGACGGCGAAGTACATTTCAAGAGCACTGCATACCCCTCCAAAAGCAGAGCTGGAGAAGAGCTGGCCGATGAGAGTGGCACCAATGGCGAGCAATATGGCGTGCATGCATCTCTGGCGCTGCATTCTTGTTTTGTGCTTCAGAGGCGATTACGATGCGGCATTGATGTGCTCTCACATGCTGGGCGTTGTTGGAAACATTCGAAAGATCGGAGCTGGGTGCGGGAGAAACCTTGTCTTTGTGTTGGATAAGTTGGTGACTCGTATTCGCAACGGCCAGGGCTCACCCCAGCAGCTAGAGCACGACGAGGAGATGCTAGCTTATATCAGTGGGGACATACAAGCCAGTGTCGAGCATGGCTGGGCATGGATCGGCTCCGACCTCAGCACGAAAGCTCCTCAGCCTTCCCGCCCCGGCCAAGACCAGCCCATGCGCGATGCTTCCCAGGGCGCTCACTCGCTGCCCACAATTGAGTGGGAGGGCTGGGGCAAAGTCGACCAGCTGATCCGACAGTTGATGGACGAGAGTCGTCCTCGCACCGCCCCGGCCGCACCATACTACCCCCCACCGCACAACCCTGTTAAACGTGTTCAGCTCGGCCCCAACGATCAGTCGCCGCCCAAACCAGCGCCTTTGCCCAGCCCTGCGCCCTCAAATGCAAGCCGCATCAGCATTGCAAATATTATATAGTGGTCAAAAGAGGTGGAGAAAAAGCCGATAGAGCTATGGGTTTTCGTTTACGTTGCATGTCATGATTCGACTTTAGCGTTTCCTTATCGCGTCTCTGATGTACAGATTCCGCGTTGTTGCATTTGAAGGGCGTGAACGTAATAAGAAGGGATCGGCATAGAGCTTTGCCGGCTCTGATCAGTGAAGCGGTTCAGCATCAGCGCATTGCATACTTTTGCCGCAGTAATACACCACGATTGAGACAGCGATCCAATACATCAATAACCTTTACAAATCATGGCAAAGATCGAGTTATAACTGGTTCAGATCATCAAGACAATCGCTGACCTAAGCTCGCGACCGCTTTCATACCTGCATATCTTCGCAGTACAGCATGCAGCTTTTTGTGGCGAGAGATGCCTCATCCGAGATGCTTTTCGCGAGCATCAATATAAATCTCGATTTGCTTGCCCTGATCGGCATCATTTAATCTAGCGATGATTCTTGAGCACTTGTGCTTGCCGTAATGATCTCCAGGAGAATCGAAGCTCGCGCCCCGCAGCACTGTTTTTCTTGCGAAAACATGGGTTTGAAGAGTCGCAGATGATGAATTTGATAGGTAAAAGCTGATTGCGGAGCAAGATTGTGCGGACACTTACTGCAAATGCACCCTGCACTCTCTCCGGCTCTGTCTCTACTACATGTTATCTTCCTTCAAGTCCGCAGTTCTTAACGCACGGTTGTAGCTGAATTCCTACCATCTTTGGTCAATTGAATTATGCGCTGCTCTATCTACCAGCCTTTTGAATGCGATTAAGCATACGTCTCCAGAGCTCCAACCAGGTTTTGCGTTCGGTAAGGAAAACACAAATACTAAGGAGAGGCAGCGTCACTGAAAGCCAAATTGTGATACTCAATGGTCCTTGACCGAACTGCCGGAAATTCATTCCAAAAACTGAAGTTACGAAAGAGATAGGTAAGAAGATGAATGTGATCCGATTCGTTGCTTTTGTCAGTCCCGTTACCAGATTCGCGTCTCTCGCGGCTTGTCTTGATTCGAAGACGGTGGAGAGGTTCATGATGGTTGATTTACCGCTGTCGCATACCTTGATTAGTGTCTCCGATTCTGTAATAAGGTACTGCAAATCCATTTTTAGACTCTGCTTGACCTGGACGTGGTCCGCGTGGTCGTTTTCATCTGCATTGATATGTAGCATATCGTCATCAAGAGCGGCCGTGAGGCTCTTGAAATGCGCGCACCAACGGCTTAGCACAGTTTTTGCGTATTCGAGGTGTAGAATGTCGTCCATGGATGGTAGTGTATCTCCCGTTGGTGGGGTGTGCCCCAATTTTTCAACTGTGATCTCGCGGAGCATGTTCAGGTATTGAGAAGCGGCCGAAGATTGGAATCGAAAAAGTTCCTGCAGTAGCAACAGTGGATCGTTGGATACATGATCCCAGGATAAAGTCTCCCCATATCGAGAAGGTAATACAGCCAGTGGCTGTTTCGTCTTTGGAATCACGCTCGGGGCGGCACCATCGCTCATCGCGGTGTGAGAGGTTTCCATCATCTCTATCTGCCGTTCAAAAAACACTGGACAGAAATCCGACAGCCTACCGAAGCCGGGTGTGGCGGGAGTTGGGATGGGCTCTTCAGGGTCTCCTGCATCTGACCACACAATAGCTGTTTACATTTAGTTCAGTTCTCTAGCCCGATGTACAAATGACGTGCTGGAAGTCCTACCTGTAAAACCTGTGGCTGATCTGTTGATACAGATCGATATTTTTTGCTCCAATACCATCATATCTCCAGAGTGTACGTTGATCTGGCGTACAATGGACTGGCCATGTTGAGTAGCAGATTCCCCAAAGAAGTTTCTCATTTTCTCCTTGACTTGTGATTGACAAGACAATCGTGCATCGTGTAAGTCTTGAATTGGCAGATCTCTGATATCGGTGTCGAAAAAGACAATGGACGGAACAAGCAGACGGATGTAACGCTGGTTCCGCGATGGAAGATCTGTAGAGCTGTACCAGTCTCTTCGAGCGCCGGGTAAGAAGTCCAGGTGTTTTTGCAAAAACCTCAAATCTACAGGATAGTGGTTCAACAGCTTGTTGAGCCACTGTCTAGATGGATATCCGCTCAGCCACACGAGTTCTGAGCCCGCGTCCGGCAAACAAGTCGAATCATTCAAATCAGCAGGGTCGTAAACGACCTGGGGGTTGCGAGCGCCAGGAGCAGATAGCTGGTATCGATACAGGAAGGGACGTGGGACATCGGCGTTTATGTCTTTCGGTTTTCCCCTTTTCGGTTCTTGTCGAGCCAAATACGTACGTAGGCTGTAGAGATAGGCGGCTGAGTGAAGCGGATCGTTGGCAAATGTTTTGATACGCGGCTGAGGATGATGGTTCATCGTAAGTTGGGTGAATCGTCCGCAGAGTGGTACCGTAAAAGCGTGATCCTTGATGTCGCAGTGTGCTGCACTCTTAAACCAGTACTGCGCCTAAGATTACGGCAAGCCAGTGATGTCACACAGTCATCACACTCCAAAAATCAAGGCACGAAAGCATTAGAGAATTCATTCCTGCCTTGAGGCACTCCATCGCATCAGGCTGAGTCGTTGAGGCTGGGTTGTGGAGGCTTAGCAGGACCAATCATTTCGCGACGCCCCCACACCAATGGGGAGTGGAGGACTCTACCGCATTGTAGGCATAAATGCTCGCCCGCCACCGTTATTTCCTTTCTCCCGTGCCTTCTGGCAGACATAATGGGTTTACTCAAGATATGGCGGCATTTTCATGGAGACAAGGGCTCCCATATGTAAGTTCGCGATGATGAGCAATGATCTAGACCATCTTTGAAACCTTACGCTAACAGAGCTTGAAAGAGTGATACTGGTGCCTGGATTATCTGCGGAGACTTTGGATCAGCAAACATGCAAGCATTTTTCGAGCTTCATTGAGCAGTGTTATGGCAGACCAACAACAGCAATGACGGTTTGGGTGTATGATCACGGCTTCACTCCCCGTACTCGAAGATCTTGGGATCAGTTCTATGCTGCAGGAGAAGATCTTCTGCATCAGATGATTGCAAAAGTACAACAGCTACCTAACGTTTGTATCTCATGCAATTTTTGGGGCAAAAGCTAAGAGGTATTCTAGCCGGAAGTAGTCATCATTGGACACCGCTTAGGTGTGTTCCTATTGAAGAAAGTTAGTATATCATACATCTTCTTTCCTGCAATTGTCTGGCTGACACTTGCCGACACAGGCTTTAATTCTCGCTCACTACCGGGAAGAAGAGCGTATGATTGGCCCAACAGCCTTGATCAATGCGTTACAAAAGCTCATCCTGATTGGAGATCCAGATTTGCGAATCGAAAATCGATCTGAATGGGCCAATCTTGTACAAGAGTGCTTTCAATACACGAAGAAGCTTGATCCGGACGTCTTCAATGAGGCAGCCCTGGATGGTCTCAGAAGCATTTCCGAAAAGTTCGAAACACTGAACTTCGAATCACAGTCGTTTCAAGTGTCTGGAAAAGTGATATCCAAGCGAAAGATTTGGCAAAAGACCACCTCGGCAAGCAACTGCCTCTGCGATGCAACAATCACTGTCCGAGAATGGACTACCTCACAATCAGACGTTGAAGTGTTCCCTAGTTGCGGAGACAAGCAGATTTGCGTGTTTCATCCGGGCAGCAAGTGTCACAACCCATTGCTGGCCATCACCGGTGGAGGGCACGTGCCAGCTCAGAATTTAGTTCCAGCATCTCCAACGGGGGCTAGGGCAGTGATTGAAACGACACAACGTGCAGGACTCCTAACAGGACAGACCGCCGATCAAGGGTCTACCATTCGTAGTAGCATTCAACCTAGTTCCGAGCATAGTGCAGAGACTTCTCCGCAAGTGATCGATCTAGACGATCTTGAAGATGAGCTGGAAGGACATTTTCTTCCGAAAGAGTCTCTCGCATCGCCCCCTATTGGAACGCAATCAGAGATCCATCACACCGTAGAGCACCCTCCTGTGAGCTCAGAAGGCCTGTCCGAAGCCCTTGCTCAGCTCAATATGGATGATGCCATACCACTCGTCGTACCATCATCTCCTGTTAGCGATATAGCCAACGATACAAGCCGAGACGAATATCCGGCTCAGTGCGTTGCCGAACAGGGCGGTGCCAGAAATACACCTACAGACGATATCAGAAGACCGGAAGGAGATTTTGAAGCAACCCGACATCGCCCACTGCCCTTGCAGCTTGATGTTCCCCTTCCCTGCGAGGACTTTGTTGGCCGGAAATCTCTCATACAATCCATTAAATCCTTTCTCGTCGAAGATGCAGACAAAGACCTTGCAAATAGCCGATTAGCCATTCCACGCAGAGTCGCCATCTTGTACGGTCTAGGTGGCATAGGGAAGACCCAAGTTGCTGTTCAGTACACACAGCAAATGGAGACTGCCTACGACTGGATTTTCTGGATTCGATCTGATAATCGCATGCACATAGCCAGAAGCTTTCACTATGCTGCTATCGGCTGTCGATTGATTGATGGTAGAAACGAACACTGTCACTCAACCAGCACGAACAAATTCAAGGCCTGGCTTGGTGGAACGAAGTGCCGCTGGCTGTTGATTTTCGATAATGTCGAAGATTATACTGATGTTCAACCGTTCATGCCGCCGGAAGGACCCGGCGACATCATAATTACAAGCAGACAAAAGTTTCACGAAGGTCATAGTGAATTTTTTGGTCCTGCTGCGATGGCTGTTAGCTTTCAGGTACCTCCCCTCGATCCTGAAGAGGAGATCGAGCTTTTGCACAGCGTATTACATGGTGGCGCCGCGAGTCTAGACACCGACACGATACGAAAACTCTCCATCTTCACAGAAGGTGTGCCTCTTGTGGTCGATATGATTGCGAGACAGATAAAGATACAAGGTTCAACCGCTCTGGAGTACTTGGAGAAGGTTCAGGAGACATCCTCTCAATTTCTGAGACCACGTGGCCTTGACAATGAGCAGGTGCCCGAGGTCGTCCGAGTCGTCTCTTGCTTTATGGTATCGAGAGCACTGTCACCTCAAACTGGCGCTATATGTTCCGTTCTTGCATGCCTTGATCCAGTTGAGATTGATGAGTCTTTACTTCTAGCCGCTTCCTTCCGCCAAACGCCCCTCGACGATCTACCAACTACCAGAGAAACCTTGAGGGAATCTACGCGGCTCTGTTGTCACTATGACCTCATTTGCCAACGGGGGAGTCGACTAAGTTGGAGGCACAAGTCCTTGCAGGATGAATTCCGAGCTTCAATGTCACTGCAAGAGCAAATACGTGCCCTCCAGTCTACCAGTCTCCTTTTAGTTTCACGCTGGCCTCAAAGGAGAAGATTCAAGAACATTGTGCTAGGTTTCTGGCCTGAGTTCGACAGCCTTTTGACGCACGTTCGACACTTGACTGACCTGTGGGTATCGCATTGTCGGCACATCGGGTCACTGGAGACTTTGGCTCGAGACGAATCTTTTCTTGACCTATTGACACGATCTATATGGTATGTAGGTCACGCTGTTGTGTCTGACTTATACTAATTCTACACAGGTACAATTCTTATATCCGAGGGAATGGCGAAGAAGATGCTCGCCTGCAAGAGCTGGCCCACATCTTGTATGACTGTCGAAGTCGAACCAAAGACATCCATTCACCAAACCCTATTCGCCTTAATCACGTACCTTCGCGGTTGGTGCGTATAGATCACGATAGTAAACTGTGCCAGTTAGTCGACACCCGAGGACTTCATCACGACTATGCTACTTTGAGCTATTTTCGAGGTGGGCAAAGCGGTATGCCCAGGCTGACGAAGGCTACGTATCAGCAGTTGAGGAAAGGTCTGCCTTACACCAATCTGCACCTGCTGAGTGAGGTATTATTAATCCTTGAATTGGCCGAGTTGAGCTACATTTGGATTGATGCTTTGTGTGTCTTTCAGGACGATCCGGCTGATTGGGAAGCGGAAGCATCGAGCATGACAGAAACTTACATCAATAGTAAAGTGACCATTGTAAACGCCGGTTCGCAAAACGTATTCAGGGAACTAGAGTTCACGAGCTCCCGAGAGACTACACCGGCAAATCATCGATTCACATTGGGCAACTATGTCTTACATAGTCACGGGTCCGATGACTTCAGTCTAGATTGGTTCTCGCGGGTGGCAAGGCGGACCATCCTCGCAGCGCACGACTCGAGTCCAGCACGCACTCACTTCTCGCTTCCGGCAATATCCTGCCCTTATCAAGGCTGCGATACCTTTGTTCTACGGTCACATGGGCACGACGGATCACCCTTCCTCGACCTACCCAAGGAGCTCATTCTCGAGTTGGAAAAGGGGTTGTACACAAGTCATAAAGCCGACTCAAAATCAAAGCAAGAAGCTGATGACACAAGGTCAGAACATAAGCCAGATTCGGATCCACATGAACCCGTCCCAGATGATCGTAAGGAGAGCGCCCTACACTCGTACGAGGCAGACTATGAGCAGCGTCTTTCCCAGGCGGTTCGCTTGATACAAGAAGGCGTCCAGGCTTCGAACGACAAGCAGAATTTGCGGGCGGTCGGCCATCTATTTCAAGCTCGCGAGATCTCTGCTACGATTAGAACGATGACGCTTTCATTTCTGAAGATTCATGCGCTCACATCTATTTATATCGCAGCCATCTACGTGCAGGATGGCTCTTTAGACACGTCCTTGAGGCTGGTGAAAGCTTCGGAGATTCTCCTGGAGCGATGCGACACCTCCAATGAAGCCGTAAGATCGACGTAAGTTGACCGATAACCGTAAGGGCGTATAGGAATTGACTTTCAAAGGTTCATTCAATTGAAGCTCATGCATGGGAATATTCTCTTTGCTGGGGGTCACCAAGCCAAAGCCCAGGAATTTTTTACGAGAGTGATCGAGCTTGCGGGAGACGCCGGAGGAGATGCTGCAGATTTTGCCGCCATTTCAAAGCTGAAACTCGCGGAGACGATGTCCGCTGAGCATTCTGCCGACGTACAGTGAGTACTACATCAACAGGAGATCCTACTAGGCTGACAGCAAGATAGACGTCTTGTGAAAGCTAGTATTCTACACTTTGAGGATCAGACTAGCCAAAGAGGACAGTCACAGTATGCTCGCGCGCTCTACTATAAAGCACTATTCGCTGCCGAAGATGGTAAGAAGCATTTCCACAAACGGGCCAGAAACGCCCTTGAGGACGTTTGTGAAGAGTTCCAGCTACCGGAGTTGCCAGTGGGTGAGCTTTCAAAACAGGACTTCGAAGCGATTTTAGAGCTGGGCTATCGCTGAGCACAAAGTCTGCACCGCGGCCAGTCTCGTAGAATGTTTTCATTTTAGGGCGTCACGCTGTTTTGCGATGTAAGAGCAATTTAAGTCGTTTCCAAAATACATAGTAGTGTTGCGTTATGGCTAGCTAAGAGATGGCTAGCTGAGACAATGAAGGCTGCCACTGACCTAGGCTCGCGCCGCGATCTCACCCGCAGGTTAGTC
Source organism: Stagonosporopsis chrysanthemi (assembly GCA_022560025.1). Taxonomy (NCBI): domain Eukaryota; kingdom Fungi; phylum Ascomycota; class Dothideomycetes; order Pleosporales; family Didymellaceae; genus Stagonosporopsis; species Stagonosporopsis chrysanthemi. Next base: position 20,465 of record JAFISE010000126.1, on the reverse strand, counting down.
CTCAGCTTTGAGAGATGGTCCAATCAATGAGGAGGCGTCTCATACCCTGGGGAACTCGGCAAGGGTGGACTTGGAGACAGCGGCGTGTTTGTCACGGCTGCAAAAGCTGCGTCGATCGCTCAACTGAGGCTTCTCGTCAACGTGCGGCTTCGTGAGACACTTCATTCGCGTCGAAAAGTCAACACGTCCTGGCCTGGCCTGGCGCGCCCCGCGATGACACGCTGCTAGCGCCAATCTACTAGGCGGTGAGCCAAAACAAGCTTTGGCAGATCTAGCTTAGACATGCCCCACCATGACGATCGTCCAACAAGGGTATTTGTGTCTGTTCTGGAGTCGAGAGCAAGGCTGTGAACACAGCAGAGCGAATCAGATGCAGAGGCACGCGAAAGCTGAGGACCGCTGATGACACGTAAAAGGGACTGGGGCGAGCTGGACGCGTGTGTTGGTGTGCTGCACTGATGCAGTGGCCAGAGGTGCAGAGGTGGGGTAGCTTGATGCATGGCCAGCAGGACGTAATCCCCTGCAGCGGCAGGATAAAGGTACGAGATCCGCGCAAGCCGGGCTAAATGCCTCATTCTGCTCTTTCGTAGCTTTCTCCATTGTTCGTCCTTCTTTCCTCACACTCAATTGCTCTGCTACTGCCATCATGGTCCACATAAACCGTGTCTCGACAGACCGCGAAATCGAGTCGATCAAGGCTCAGTACGCGAACATCGACACCATTCCTCTGACCGAGGAAGAAGAGCAGGATGACTACACAGCCACCGTGTATGGCAGCAAGTACGCGGGTGAGGACCTGCCCCGCCACGAGATGCCAGAGCGCGAGATGCCGGCTGCGGTCGCACATCGCATGATCAAGGACGACCTGACGCTTGATGGCACGCCCACGCTCAACCTGGCGTCTTTCGTCACTACGTACATGGAGAAGGAGGCTGAGGAGCTCATGGTGTAGGTGTTTTGATGATTTTGTTGTGGCAGCTCTGACACTAGTAGTGACGCCTTCTCCAAGAATTTCATCGACTACGAAGAGTACCCCGTTAGCGCCGATATCCAGAACCGTGTGTTTAGCCCTCAAGAACGTGTGACAATGGCTGAGAAAATATAGGGTGCGTGTCTATGATCGCCAGGCTGTTCAATGCCCCGGCCCACGACGATGCGAATACAATTGGCACTTCGACCATTGGCTCCTCGGAGGCTATCATGGTACGTCAACATACACACTAAAGCATATAATTGGAAGCTGATAAGACAGCTTGCCGTGCTCGCTATGAAGAAGCTTTGGCAGAAGAAGCGTAAGGCTGAGGGCAAGTCGATCGAGAACCCCAACATCATCATGAACTCGGCCGTTCAGGTTTGCTGGGAGGTAAGTATCCCTGACGAACTCCTGAGCCTGTATTAATGTCCAATAGAAAGCTTGCAGGTACTTTGACGTCGAGGAACGCTATAGTTACTGCACAAAAGATCGCTACGTAATCGACCCTAAAGAAGCTGTAGACCTCATTGATGAAAACACAATCGGTATCTGCACCATCCTGGGAACTACCTACACCGGAGAGTACGAGGATACCAAGGCGATCAACGACCTGCTTGTCGAGCGCAATATCGACGTCAACATTCACGTCGATGCCGCATCAGGTGGCTTTGTGGCGCCCTTTGTCAACCCCAGTCTGCTGTGGGACTTCCGCCTGGAGAAGGTGACCTCCATCAACGTTTCCGGTCACAAGTACGGTCTCGTGTACCCCGGCGTCGGCTGGGTCGTATGGCGTGACCCCAAGTACCTCCCCAAAGAGTTGATCTTCAACATCAACTACCTCGGCGCGGACCAGGCCTCTTTCACACTCAACTTCTCTCGCGGTGCCTCGCAGATCATCGGGCAGTATTATCAGTTGATCCGCCTTGGAAAGCGCGGATACAGAAGGATTATGCTGAACCTGACTCGCATTGCCGACTACCTCGCCGCGAACCTCGAGAATCTCGGCTTCATCATCTTGAGTCAAGGGAAGGGAGAGGGGTTGCCCCTTGTTGCGTGCCGGCTGGACGAGGACTTGGGCAAGCAGTACGATGAGTTCGCCATGTAAGCTCTCTCGCCTACGTCTTTCGTGACCTCCTGCTGATATATGGACAGCGCCCACCAGCTTCGCGAGCGCGGCTGGGTTGTCCCCGCCTACACGATGGCGCCGCACTCCGAGAAAATGAAACTCATGCGCGTCGTGGTGCGCGAGGACTTCACCAAGTCGAGGTGCGACGCACTGCTCGCGGACTTTAAGCTCGCGCTGCAGACGCTGGATTCGTTAGATGCGAAGAAGATCCAGGAGCACAAGGAGTAAGTCTTTCAACCATTGAGTTAATCGCAAGTGACTAATCGCCCAGGCACCAATTCGCTATACGCCGCCGCACGACACTGCACCAGCCTGTTGTCAGGCGGACTACGCAGCAGATTTACGGTGATGAGGACCACAGTCTGCAGGGTAAGCATGAGAAGACTCATGCTGTTTGTTGATTTGTCAGATGGTTCTGAGTGGAGTGATGAGAAGCTAAGTAGACTTGATAATCACAGAAAGCAAAACATCACTACAAAAACAGAGTCTACCGATTTTGAATTTGGTCGAATCAAGCAAGCTGACACTCTTCGTATTTACACCATTGAAACGCATCGTACTTCTCCAAGGAATTATTACACCCGGAATACATACCCCTATTGAACGTCTTCACACCGTGGTTGGAGGATGCCGAGGTATGAATATGGTAGTCAGTAGACTGACACAAATTAAGGCATTAAGTTTAACAACCTATCAAACGAAATAAAAAGAAAATCGCAACAAATCCAGCATCGAAGACACAGATGAAAAATCACTGGCCTAAGATGCCACCGCAGCACTACCTCCGGCACCCACAGCATAGCCGCAAGACCGTGTATCACCCGGTAGCGAGCAGAGCTCTGCGTTCCTGTTGGGACTAAAACAAGCTCGTCTAAAGTCTCGAACTCAACAGCAGATAGCATCCACTGCCTTCTCGATCCACTTCTGGCTCTTCTCATCCTGGAGATACTTTTTGGTCAATCCCCGCAACTCCTCCATACGATGGTAATCCGCCAGGCCGATCTTCGCATCCAATCTTGGGTTAAGTCGCACATACTGGCTGTCCTTGTACTCCTCGCGGAAATTCAGCCGGTCCATGTGTCGCGTGAAGTCTTTCGCCTTTGCATTCGTGTTCGTGCTGAAGTCCATGACCGACGAGACGACACCTGTTATGTGGAACCATGCGCTCGCTGGTGACTCTGCGGCGATGAAGCCTGTTCCAAGGCTGATCACGCAGGAAATACGTGGCGAGGGCTCGATGTGCTTGACGAGCTCGTAGCGTGCGTACCAGAGCTGGTCGATGGGGTTGTTGTTCAGGAGGCCACCATCCCAGAAGGTGAGATTGCCTTTCTTCTCGGCTTCTGAGAGCTTCGAGTGAGCGGCGTTGGGGAAGTGTACTTCGGGAAAGAAAGTCGGCGCGGCCGAAGTCGCGCGCGCAGCGAGACTGATGGTGACTTTTGGGGCAGAGGACTTCATGATCTTAAAGGTGGCAGAGGGCGTGTAGTGCTCTTTGTCGAGCAGGACAGGGTCGTAGGTGCGGAGGAGCACGGTCTCGCACTTATTTTGAGCGGTGGTGCAACAGAAGCTGGCGTATGGATATCAGAATGCTGTGATGGGACAGTGGTCTGGTGACTTACCTTCGAGCTGCTTCAGGATGTAGCAAAGGTGCATCGCCTTTAAGTAGCTTGTCGTTCTTGTCCAGACCGTACCTTGCCACAACATCGTTGATTGCGTCTTTGAGAGACGCATCATCGAACCGGCTGTCCTGAACGACGTTCTTGCTGTTGTTGATGAAAGACGCTACGCTGATGGGCAAAACTTTGCCAATGTTCCACCCATATATTTTGGGGCTGAAGACTTTCTCGCCAATCTTGAAGTATTCCTCGATAGTATCTTTTACTGTCATGCGGAGGCGGAAAAGCATGATACCGATAATGCCTCCCGTACTGGTTCCTCCAGCAAGCTCAAAGTAGTCTGCAGGGCGAGGCACCTCCTCCAAGCCTTTGCGGACCTGCACGCGCTTCATCAGATCTTCAAGCAGCACAAGTGCGACGATGCCCCGAACACCACCACCATCGAGGGCGAGGAGCCGAAGTCCATTGGGATGCTTGGTTGTTGGTGTGTAAACCATGATGGATCAAGAGGAGAAAGAGTAAAATGTGAATGCAGTGCACATCGGTTTGTTGAGAGTAGCCAGGTAAATATACCTTTGAGGACTCCTCAATGTTCATCGCGCCAAATTGAAGCGTCTCCATCCAGTAGTGGAGCCTATCGCATACGCCGAAGGAGGCAGTCCATGTTCGGTGCTTGGACATCCAGAAACGGCAATCTTTAATGATGCTAGCGAGTACAGCTGAGGTGACCCCAGACTAGATCAGCCACAATGGGACGTGCTCTTGGACGGTGCGTGAAATTATCGCCGGATGCGTGCTTTTGTAAGGCACATTCGACGAACAGCAAATCATGCACATTTTCAAAAAAAAACATATCGCCTAAGCCGGGTGCGGAGACTAAGATTTGGTTATGGTAAAGAGTGTGCACTCACGAATGAGAAGAAGGAACTGCTTGACTGAGCTGACCAATAAGCGCCCGCCTCGGGTCGGCCAGAGCCGTCTCCGCCGCTAGCGATGTGACAAGTTCGTCTGGGCCTCTACGGCCGCTCGAGCGCAAGGCTTCTGGATGCGCCACAAGAACCGTGCACAAGCTACTATCTTCTGCCTTTTCAGCTGCACTCGCATCCTCCGAGTCAGAAAGCCTACGCGTCCCCTGCATCTGCACCAATACGATGTTTCAAAAACCCCAGGCCGGCAAGCTATTGAGACATCTACACATTCTCGGATAGTGCGAGTCTGTGTCTGGGATTGTAGCGAGATGATCAATACCGAATGCAATTTGTGGTTGTCGACTCAAGAGCTGAGTGTGGATACATACCATTGATACACTCGTACCTGGCATACAGATCCACAGCCGTGCCACAAACGGACCACTCCGCCTCTAGCGGGTCACAGACATGGACATTATTCTGAGCCCTTTCCCATACTCCCCGCCGACCTGGCTAGCGATTCACGTTTTAGGCAGCCAGGTTCAAGCCTCAGCCGCAAGTAAAGAGCAGATGGGTCCAGGCGAAGGCCCCTGGACGATATACCACTGATTAGCGCTATCGGTCAACACTTAGACGAGAACCACTAGAGAAGGCAAAGATGGTTTCCGGTGATCTCCGTATTCTGTATAGTGGCAACAATAGCGTGCGTACACTCTAGACTTTTTCCAATATATAACCTCGCATTCTAGCCATGAGATCCGAAGCTGGTCAACTTTCAATCAGATCACAGTACCCTTCATACAACATGCCTCGCGGTTCCGTTAGTCAGGTTCTCAGAATCGCTACCCTGCCAAAGGGAGTGACAATGACTATCACCGATGTTCGTTTCACTGTACCCAGAGGCAACAACCAGTGGTGGCCTACCTTTGCAGGCATCACCAAAAACACATCGGTGAGACGAAACACCTGTGGATACAGTATGGACGAGTAAACTGACATGCCTAGACTGAAGAGAAAAAGAAGACGTTCCCGTTCGAGGTCTCGCCCACAAAAAACAACGGCCGAGTAGGAGAAGTCGCCTTGACATCCTTAAGTGTCTTCGACTCCGGAGAAGGACCTTGCGCCTGCATTGACTTCACTCTCAGCGGGGAGTTCTTTGCAGAGGCAGCAGTGAAAGAGCAGAAAGGCACCATCAACGTTTCGACAAACGAGTGGGGAGGATGGACATCGTTCTGGGGCAATGCCAACCAGATTGTAGTGTCATACAACTTTTTGGGGGCCCCAAGCGTGACCAAGATCATTGAAATTGCTGTCTCTGGGCACACCCTGGAGCTCCTCATGGAGCTTGGCCTCGATGAGGCGGGGGAAAGACTTGGTATGAAATGGGCGGTTGAGAAGAGTTTGGCGTTTGATGCTGCAAATGTTCTGCTTGGAGGGGTGTATTTTGTTCACGAAAAGACCTACGAATGGGCGTTCGGCGCTGTTGGAGGCTGGCCAGCTGCTGTGGGTGCTCTTGCGGGGGCGGAAATGAAGAAAAAGTTGTTTGACTAGGCTGAGGATGTAACATCATAACTAACACGAAGCTTTACGAAGTGTCATCAGATTTGTTTCATTTGTGTCACCAAAATTGTTACCGCAGTGTAAACGGCTGCACAGGGTCTTCCGAATCGATGAAGAAGCTCATCCGCCCGGCCAGGTTCGCATGACCTCGCACTCTCGATATACACGCTGGAGCACCGCCCTCGATGGGACTTGTCTCCTCTGATACGATCTCACCCTCAAAAGTCGATCCAACAATCGAGCCATGGATCAGCTTTGACCGCCCAGCACCCAACCTTCCTTCCGCCAACAGCACTGCCAGCCTTGCACAGGTTCCGGAACCACAAGGTGAGCGGTCGATCTGGCCATCAGCGAAAACAGTGACATTTGTTTGTCGTACGGGATCTGCATGGCTATCGTCCTCGTGATAGAAAATCACACCGTAGCAGTCGTAAGTGCCGTAATGTGCTCGCTTGCCCAAACTCTTCTTGATCTCCCTTCCTAATGAGATGAACTGATTCGTGTTCTTTGGCTCCACCCTCAGTCCAAATTGTGCTGCGTTTACTGTCGCATACACGGCCCCACCAAATGTCAAGTCCGCAATGATGCTCACGTCTCGTGATGGCACATTAACTGACAGTTCTTTGGCTAGCTGATAGCTCAACACATTGACAAAATCTGCATGCACGGGCTTGCCTTGTCGCACGGCAACAGTAGCAACAACACGACCAGACGGTACGTCAATAACGACGTCGACCACACTACTGCCCTCCGGTACCTGTACCAATCCTTTAGTGACAGCCCAGTACCCCAATGCCATAGTACCATGGCCGCACGCAGTAGAGAAGCCCTCGGCATGCCAAAAGAGAACGCCAAAGTGTGCGCCAGAGTCGTTAGGGGGCGTGATGAAGCCGCCGTACATGTCAGAGTGGCCTCGGGGTTCATGGCATAACTGCTGCCTCAGAACATCGAGCGGGTGATTAGGTGTTTTGAGGATCGCAAAGCGGCGGTCTGCTACTGTCGATGCGTCTGGCAGTGACCCTGCTGGAAGTTTGTCCACAATTCGGAATGGCTCGCCTGCTGTGTGCCAGTCTTCGGTTTCGATCCAGTATGATGAGACCATAATGTCGGTTGTTTACAGAAATGGATATCGATAGGTCTGGCTTGAAGTTGTTATGGAAAGCGTCGTGGCTGGGGATATAAGGGGTTCATGGGAAGGCTGGGTAGCATCGGCACCTACATTTAGGGCGTGTCGGAACAGCGCTCCGATTTCGGTGGTCACAGAGACATTGGAGTCTGATTATCCCGGATACGTTTGCCAGTTTCAGGTATTGATCAAGCTTTCCATCCCAAGTCGTTCAAGACAGTGGAGAGGCGTAGTATACACAGGCTGGCTGCGATTGACATTTGTATATATGACTATCTCAAGGTGACGTCATAAGCTAAACAATTCTCAACCTCGCGGCCACAACTCCACCGAGTTGACTGGACACCGCATCAACAATGGCGTCCAAGACCACTGATCAACACGATGTCGCGATAGATGCGCACTCTCGGTCTGCTCTCGCCACGACAAAGCAGAATCTCCGCTACCTGTACGACCCCAAGACAGCAGGCGCAGCAGGTGCCGTCTCATCCCGCCGCACGCGCGCAGCACTGCGCGTGCTTCGATCTAGCTTGATCTTCATCTTCTGGAGGGTCGTGCGCTACGCAAAATATGTCGCAATCGGCTCACTGGTAGCCACCCTAGGTGCGGGTGCAATTGGCACTTTTGCCAGTGGTGCTGGGTTTGTGCTCGCACCTACAGGTATTGCGGGTACTATCATTGCCAGCTCGATATGGGGCATCGGACGCTTTGCTGTCCGCAGAGTGAAGAGAAGGTGGGGGACAGGTCATGGCTACGGTGACGCTGAAGAAAATACTGAAGCCAGAAGGAGCCGAGTTGCACAGATGGAGCGTGGGCCTGAGGCCATACCCTGGTGAATTTGGGGGAAGTGAAAGATGTAATTCTGCAGCTTGCTGGGAGCCATCTATACAGCAACACATGGGCCGATCGAAAATTCGCCGAGGAACGCATGTTAACGTCAAGATAAGCTCGAAGAGCCTTGTGCTATCTCCAATCACGAGTCGAAGCGAACACAATGGCGTAGCCGACGTACGAATGTCTCTGCATCCGAAACGATTTCCTCCAGCAAAGAGGCTCATGCCATTCATGAACACGGACGTCACTGTTACTAGTGGCTTTGAGGATAAAAAGTCTTGTAATAAGAATACTACGAGGAGCTACTATCTTCACTCTCGAGTGCGTCTTTCAGCAGTCTCCTTGCTTCGTAGGCTTCAGCTGACCTTCTGCACCAAGTACCACGTGTGCGCCTGCGACATTTGCATTTTCACCATCGAAGAGAATAGCAATCTCCTCCAGCGTCTACTGCGGTCAGTGCGTGTTTGCAGGGAAGATGCCAGGCAGGTACTTACCGGTCCCCTGGTTTCGACGAAAAGGAAGTAGATAGCCAAACATTCGAGCACTAGGACCACAACGTACACAATGTAGAATTTCCATCCCAACGCCTCGATACCGATCGGGTTGACGTACTGGTTGAAGATGCCAGAGAGCGAGGTGAACACGAAGCAAAGTGTAAGACCCTTCGCACGAATGTCGAACGGCAGGATCTCGACAGTGTACGAGACGGTCAATCCTGGCCAAGCAATACCAGCAGTGCCATAGAAGAGGAAGATCATGGCTAGCACTGCTGAGCCGGCGCTTGAGTTGCCGGTCTGCGCATACACGGCACTGCACGCAGTCCAGATGCTGAATGCGATCAGCATGCCCACGCCAGCGCTGAGGAAGAGTGTGCGACGGCCGATACGATCAACAAGGAAGGCACATCCGAGGGAGACGATGAAACACCAAATCGTCAAGCCGCCATTGATCAAGGCTTGATCCGAACCGCTGCAACCGAGTTAGCCCTGTTGCACATGCTTCACAGCTTGCAATACTTACTTGGTAATACCGATGGTCTGCAGGACCGCCGCCAGGTAGTAGGAGACGAGTCCGTTGCCCGAACACTGCGAAAAGATTGCCGTAAGGATAATCAGGAGGCACCTCTTCCTGTTACCGGGCGTCTTCACAAGCTCGTACCAACCGCTGGAGGTACTCGCAGCTTTTTCCGCCTTCAATGTCTGACTGATCTCATTGAACTCCCAATTCACGAAGTCAGTGTCTGTACCATTGCCGTGGTACTTTGTGAGCACTTTCTTCGCAGCTTCGTGCTTGTCCTTGCTGATTAGCCATCGAGGGCTCTCGGGTAGTAGGTAAACAAAGAATAATTGGATGCCTGGCATGGCACACTGCAGCCCGATGGGCAGTCTCCAGGACAGATCGGAAGTTATGTGCGTGAGAGTACCGTATGTTGTCCATGCGGCAATGATAGAGCCCAGGTACCACAGTGTGTTATAGATAGTCGTCACTCGGCCTCTGTGCCTTGGGTGGGCAACCTCGGTGATAAGGAGAGGACATGTAGCGTTTGAGATGTTACTGCCCATTCCCATGATGAATCTGCCAGCAAGAAACATGGCATCTGGATTCCCGGCTTGGGGGAATGCCTGAACGATGGAGCCAATGATCACCAGGACGCAACCGATTGCTGTACCCATGCGGCGACCGAGGATATCAGCAATGTATGGGGTGAACAGAAGCACAGCGAAGCCTCCGAAGCCTGGAAAGGCCCCCAACAGTCCGAGTCGCGAACCAGTCGGATTGTCGAAGACTGGAGCAAGTGTTAGTCTTGTGTTGCGACTGGCCAGTGGTTGCTGGACCTACATGCTTTCCACGCTGGCATTGTCTGCAGCCCGTTGAGGAGACTTCCATCGTAGCCTAAGGTCGTTGATCCGAGAAACAGGAACGGCATCATCAAGTACAGCTTCCTGAGTTCTGGCTGCTTGTACCATGGTCGTGCGTCCTCGCTTGGCTGGAAAGGAACTGCGACATCCTCGTGATGTTCGATCTCGAGATCTTGCTTACAATCCATGATGGTGAAAGCGACGGTCGCAGAGCAGGAGAAATTTGAAGATGAGCGTTCTGTGAGAGCCGCGATGCAGATCTCGAAGTGGTGCCATCATAAGACATATATACATAAGGGCATGAGCTTAATGGCTTTTCTTCGGCTGACTAGAGCACCTTGCAACACGCCACCGGTTCCATGGAGCAGGAATCTGGGGGTTTCGGTAGTCGCTGATGCGGAGAATCTGGGGGCTAGAGCCGCGTGAATGATCCGTTTCACGCGCTAAGATGGGAGCGGCTAGCGCTGCTGCACTGTTTTTCCATTTCTCCATCAGGCAAAGAACCATTCCTTCTCTCTCATCACTTGTCCCGTGAATATTCAGGAACAATATCGGAAGAAATGATTCGCCAACGTACTTCTGCTGCGTGTGATGCTTGTCGAGGCAGAAAAGTCAAGGTAAGTTTCCTTGCGTAATCAGTGAACTGGCCGATATCGAAGTGAGCGAGACGACTGTGACGTACACGAGACGACTGCAGAAATTATATACAGAGATAGTAGCATCAGCAATCAATCTATCTCTGTACACCAGTTGATAAATAGGCTCCATGCGGCAGTTTGTGGCTATCAGACTGACATCTGACAGTGTGTGGTACCAAACGGCCAGTCTGGTTGCTCGACATGCTCCGAGCTAGATATTCACTGCACAAGCGTTCAGCCCAGAAAGAAGCGTGGTCCGAAAAACCGATATGTTTTAGCTCTAAAAGATGAGCTGGATGGTAGGGTCGGTGGACTGTGTCTTGAAGAACTCGCACCAGCCGAGACCATACAACAGCTCGTTGCCGACTGGTTTGGCTGGATCCATCCAGTGGCTCCTATACTCCACCAGGATCGGTTCATGCAACAACTAGGAGAGTATATGGCGTCACCTACTGATGCCCCAAGTTCATTTATGCTACTAGTCGCTTCAGTCTGCGCGGCAACACTCGCTAGTATACGACGCAGACGGCATCTTTACGGCTGCATGAGCGTAGAGTCTTGTCTGGATTTCGCAGAACGCCTCGGCACGTGGAGCCCCAGGGCCGTGATCACCGTGGAACGGAGCCTCGCCATGTACAATCTAGGCACTGCGCTACATCACGAGCACGGCGTGGATTCGCCATTATCGCACCGGCTTATCACCGAGGCAGCTATGAGTGCCAAATTTTTGATAAGCCAGTCGCTGAATACCATGTCCTTTGTAGACACCCAGATGCTGAAGCGCCTCTACTGGCTCATCTACGCCGGGCAATGTACAAGCGACATGTACGGGCGGCAATTGCTCTGCATACGCCAGGCGCACGATCAAACAAACACGCTGATACCCCTGGAGGTCGCCGACACTTACTTGCTCGATGAAAACGAGCCGGTTTCACCCGAGCACGTTGGTTCTGAGAAGTCGTACATACCAGGGCTAAATGCGCTATCCCGTTTGTTCATGGTGTGGCAGTCCAGCCAAGCCATCGAAGCTCAGACTATGAAAAACCTTCAAGCACACATTGAACGCATCAGCCATCTAGCAGACAGTCTGCCGCCAGAGCTCAGCTGGAAAGGAGACCATGGTAGTGGCGATTTTGGCTTTAACGTGCAAACTGTCAATCTGAAGATCACACAGCTTCACATCCGATCAAATCTACTTGAACAGATGAATGCTATTGCAAAAGCGGAAGGCCTCCTGACCACACCTCAGGCGATTATTGAAGAACGTCATCACGTAGTGGACGAATTGCTTGACATCCTGTATCACATGCCTGTGGAGGTATTCGATGCGAATGGCCACAGCGTTATACCCAAAATTCGCGACATTGGCAGCGCACTATTCGATGAGCTGCGAACAGGCTCTCACGGGCGCACATTGCAAGCAAGCGCAAATTTGGATCGTCTACTGGCGAAGCTACAGGATTTAGATTTACACCCTGCGCCCGCACCACAGTTTGTCTAACAATACAACTAAAAATCATCTTCAGTCTCCTCCAGACTGTACGCCCAGCACTCAGCGATGCATGTCCTCGCGGGAATGGTAACAGCGATCGGAAAGCCCCCATAGTCGGGATCCTCGTTTGGCATGATTAGGAATTCGCCACTTCTGGTCTCGTCACCACCTAGAAGCTTCACTGTACTCAACTCGCCAGTCTCAGCATTGACCTCCTTCTCTTCGGCGTGCAGGATTCCAGTAAAAGTCGATTTGGGGTTCGTGCTCTTGAAAGACAAATTGAATCCCCATCCTGCACACAGGAATTTACCGTCGCCTTGATGGATGACAATCCCTGCGCCTGGCCCCGCTTTGCCAAATACAAAGGCACGCTCAACGATAACTTCGTACCCAGCAATGTTCTTCGTCCAGGGCTTCTCGGCAACCTTTTGGTTTGGCTCTAAGTCGTCAAAGAAGAAGCCGAACATGTCCTCTGGTCGCTCAGCTTGCGCTTCCAAGATCTGGTTCCGGAGCGAGTGAATGAGTTTGTAGTGCCTCGTAGCTGGCGACTCAGCTGCCGCCAAGGAATCAATGCCAAATGGTGAGCAGCCCAGCGCAAGGTATGTGCCATACGCTAGCCAAACGCGCCTGATGCCATACTCGTCACGTCTTTGTTCGGGGATGAACAACGGCTGCCCACCATGTCTGTAGTTCTTGCAAGTCTGCTCGTAGTCATGGAAATACAGGTCCGGCGCGATGAAGTCGAGACTCGGCGCGTTGAACTTGTACAAGTCTGTCGTGTGCGGACAGGGACCGCCTGATGGATACACGCCAGCCTGGAACCCTCCGCCGACCACCGCTTGGTCTCCAGCAAGATCAAGCTCACTCGGGTCATCGAAGTTCAACCAGACATTGGCGTAGAGTGGGATTGGATATTCTGCCTTGCCCGCCGCAGCGACGTGTTGGATGTACTTTGAGAAGGCGTTGGCCATGAACATTTCCTCGGCGTGGATCTCGTTGTTCGCACCGAAAACCTTTTTCCAGGAAGACCCAGCTGACGCAGACTTGAAGTCTGGAAAGCGCTTTGAGAATTCGGGATGCAAACTGGCATGGTTCGATTGCAGATGGTCCAGCACATCCTTCGGCACCGCCTCAGCGTACTTCTTCTCTGCAATCTTCGACCGGTCCCTGGAGTCGCCCAACAGACCCGTCTCGTTCTCAACCTGCACCATCACAACAGTGCTGTGCTGGCCATCAAACTCCTTCAAGTGTGCCATCAACTGGCCAAAAGCTTTGGCGTCTGCAGTCCACCCGTTCTCTGAGAAGGGGCTGATGAGCTCTAAAGTTCGTTTTCTGTTTCCAGCCTCAATAGTATGCACCCTCGGGAAGCGTTTGATGTCCTTCTTTACCCAGGCTGGCACGTAAGTCGAGAGTGCGTTCTTGAAGCTGCCGAACCAGAGCAGGACGAGCTTTATTTTGTGGCTTCTAGCAGCCAAGATAACCGCATCGAGGTTAGAGAAGTCGAACATCCCCTCCTCGGGCTCGATTTGTTCCCAAGACACAGACCCCAGCAGTGTATTGATGTGCGTGTCTTTCATGTTTTGCCAGATCTTGTCGTCGCCCATGTATTTCGCCGAGCTGAGCGTCGAGTTGTGCAACTCAGCGCTGAGCATGAGGAAAGGCTTGCCATTGACGATAAGCTGGCTCGATGTCTTGGTCTTTTTAAGGTGTGGGATGTCGATGGCTGTCATTTTGGTGACAATTGCGTAGAGATTGCAAGTAAAATCACGGTGTAAAATCAATGACGAATTGCAAAATCAGCACAGCACAAGTGTGTTAGAGAGAAGCTGCAACAAACAGATACGCGGCGGTCAAATACATCACGGTAGTCTAGCATAGTATCATGGTAAGCTTGAGTAGGAGCTTGGACCCCGCATAAATATGCATCATTTACCCTTGCTCCGAGATTGCAGCAATCCGATTGGCCACCCCGCCTGACAGTGTTAGGTGTGGGGTATCGCAAGGTGAGGCCGATTCTTTAGCCACCGCATAATCAACGGAGCATCATGAACCAAGATGTTGGTCGAATTGTCGGCTGATGGTCCGAGAGCTAGAACGCTGGCTGTCGTCTAAGAACAATGAGTATTTACCAAGTTTCGTAAACTGATTCCCTTTCATACACGCTCTTCTTGTTTCGCCAGACGGATGACTGGTGAGGTTTTGTTCCCTCAGAAGGACACCTGAGTACATTACATGTTCTAGTGACCACCAGAGCACTCGATCCAGCAGAAATTAGAGACGTTGAGGACGAAACGCAGAAAAGCTGAACGCATGACGCTACCCGCAGTCCCAAAGCTGCGACCTCGCCCTCAACTGGCAGCAGCATCGGAGTGAACACGCGTTCGAGGCAGTGCGCGGTGTCCTTTCGACGAACCCTGTGGGAGTGTGAAGAGCAGTCAAGACCAATCGCGGAGGGGATACCTATGTGGGGGCCAGGAAAAGCATGCTTCCCGGCATCGGCCCGCTGCACGGCCAAATCCACAGCCCCAACAAGGATGGTGATTCCAAGAATAGCACGCGCGTTCAAGGACAGCGGATATGCACACTGGGGGCAAAAATGCATCGCAACAGATGTGAGTGTCCACGCCCACTCATCAACCTTGCAACTCTACGACTGGTAGAGCATACGTCTGTATGCCCTCAGAGGAGATTTGTACTGCTGTCTTAGCAATTGGATGCTTCATGCTCTTGCCCCCATTCGAAAGATAAGCTCCTGACCAAGATCTACAGCCCCAGCTGGCCATGTCGGGTCGTACAGCAGGCGGGAGGTCCGCTCTGATAGGCTGTTACTGAACTAAAGTGTTTACTGAGGGCGTTTTTATAACACCAGGATTCCCTCCTAGCTCTCCTTAAGGGCTAGTTTGTAGCATCGAGGTAACTTGGCTAGGAATGGAGAGAACACAGTACATACTGTTTCTAATACTGTCCCGTTGGCTGTACGACCCGACGTGGCTAGCCCTTGTACACTGTTGCCGGGGTACATGATCATTGGTTCAGCTAGATAATATTATTAGAATGGAGCACGTCTATTGATTCGTTTGCTTGGAATCTGAAGCGCACATGTGATGTTGGGCCTGTTGCTAGGTCTGATTTCATACACTAGCACAACGCTTGCTGTACCATACATCCTGAACAAGAGGTCTTTGGCCGGCGCCATTGAGTATTTACCCCTGCAACAGTGTATTTCTCGGTCAACGCCCTTCGATGCATATGGTCTTCACTGCAGCAGCCCCTGCTTCTACAATCGCATGAGCGCGCACGTCTGGTCAGAGCTTCTGCAAGCCCTTGACTTCAAAGTTGGGGGGCCCAAGAAAAATGGGGAGGCGGCATGAGAGTTCGACTATCGGGCACCGAGGCAGAAGATGCTTGTGACATGCGCTTGATATGATTAAGCTCGCGGGCCCCCAGATTATTATAGTAGGCGTGACGCTCTCCTCGCTGGATTACTGTGGGTTCGCCTTTCGCATCACTACTGTGCATTGTACAACCGCTCGTGTCTAAGATGCGCTTCTCAAGACTCCTTCCCGCGATCCTCGCGACGGCTTCTACTGCGGTCAAAACGTCAATCTACATTAATCAGGTCCCTGGCTACTCGGCCCTCGCACCATGTGCTGAAAACCGTGTCAGCGCGATCGTGCGCGCTCAGTCATCAGGATGTGGTGACGATATGCAGCTGACAAGCTTCAGCTGTTTCTGCATTGACCAGTCTTCGTACGTGGTTCTCCGCTGCAAAACGAGGATCGAGCTGATACTTTCATGAAGGCTCATCTCCAGCGTCATCTCTACAGCCGTGCAGGAACGCTGTTCCGCTGCACAGACGATCAACGTGCTGGCGACGTTGACAGCCCCCCTACCAGAGGTGACGGCTGCATTGGCAGTCTTCGAGAGCTACTGCGCACGCAGCACGGAGTTGTCGTGGTGTACGTCTCTCCTATCTCTAGCGAAAGCTTTGCGCTGACGGAGACCAGATCAAGCAAATGAGACAGCTCCAGCGAGCGAGCTAATCACACCAGCGCCGTCCTCAACTTTTGCAACATCCGCATCCAGCGCCTCCTCATCACCTGTTCCTCAGCCTGCCCAATCGAGCAAAACCGTCCCAGTAGCTGCTATTGCTGCACCGGTTGTGATCGGCGTATTCGCCATCGCCGGTGTGGTCGGACTTCTCTTCTTCCTGAGGCGCAGGAAGGCAGCCAAGACAGTCGGTGCAGGAACAGCAGAAGTCAAACACGGGAAACCCTACGCGCCGCCTACACACATGACACGAGGTGAGCTGGAGCATGGTGGTGTGTATGAGGTGCAGAATCCGGTGCAGGAGATGGTGGGGGATGTCGTGAAGTACCGGTATGAGCTTGGTAGTCGGCCAGCGGAATTGGAGGGTGCAAGGCTGGGCCAGTGAGGCGGTGAGTCTGAAATGCAATACATTTGCGCGAAGGTAGGGGCGGCGTTTTGTCAGGGTATGGCGTTTGGTGCTTGTGTATACCCAGTCGCTTCTTTCATGCCGCTTTGGAAGTTGTTACATAGTCTTCTTGTCCTCTTTGGCTGGCTCGGAATCTACGCGAATCGTTGAGATCTTCACAGCACATGGCAAGACAAGGCATCGACATTCAAACTTGTTCGGTCGTCCAAGGTTAAGGGTTTTCTTTCGACCATGGCATGTTCCTTGATTATACAATACCCCACTGCAGAACCCTGTCATGATTACTCGTTCCAAAGCGCAGTGCACAAGAATTTTCACGGCGGACATGCCTCCGCGGAGCCTGCGTGGGTAACACGCTCTTAACAACACCATCTAGCTTCATCGTGTCTGCTGTTTGATTTGGTTGCAAAGAAGTCCTTGTATGGTGATGTGTACACCACTGGACGTGTCGCAGCTGTCTCATTCCTGACAGCGAGCGCTGCATTAAGTTCTGCAGGTCAAGAAAGTCGCGCAAGGCTGTGTATGAAAGGTAGGTCTGCGCCGAGTGCCGATCCAGTTAGCGCCACCCATGTCTAGGAAGGTGCAGCCAACAGTGACGCCATAGCTTTTGCCCACCAACAGCACTCGAGCTCTATCAGTCTTCCAGCCAATGCCAACGGACCAGAACGACATGCGGAGTAAGGGCACAACACCCGAATCCATTTACCTTGCGCGCATTTGTGGAGCGGGCGATATGTGCTCTCTGATGGCGCAACCGCGGCTGCTACTTAAGGGTCCACGTATCGCGCCTGCCGCCACCAAGTAGGTTTAATAGCGAGCACGACACCTTCCTTTTGCGAGACGCAGGATGATAGCGCGAGCACACACATATAATTCCTTGATATACGGCTACCTCCCACCATCAAAAATCGACCACGCCTCCCATTCGACCCCGCTATCTCAAAAGCAACCACATTCGCAACTATGATGCCTCTCGACGGCCCCTTCAACCAGACGCGGATCCCGCAGCGGGCCGGCAGCATTTCCCATGGATTTGGCTTTAGCAACGCAGCTGCCAGCGGCGGCACCGAGTTCATGACAACGCTGCCCCCGCCCAAGGGCGATCTCGACGAGTGGGATAATACTAAGCCGTGGAACCAGCAGACGGCGAACAACATCCCACTCATTTTCAAGGATGCCATGTCGGTGCGCGAAGACGTTTT
Source organism: Stagonosporopsis chrysanthemi (assembly GCA_022560025.1). Taxonomy (NCBI): domain Eukaryota; kingdom Fungi; phylum Ascomycota; class Dothideomycetes; order Pleosporales; family Didymellaceae; genus Stagonosporopsis; species Stagonosporopsis chrysanthemi. The sequence goes on along the minus strand of JAFISE010000126.1, from coordinate 2,678 downwards.
CGGCGAGCAGGGCGTGCCACTGGAGGCCGAGTTCGACGAGGACGATGCGCGCAGCTGGCACTGGGTCGTCTACGCTTCTGTCGGCACGTCGTCCATGTCGCCGCCCAAGAGCATCCTCACGCGCAGCGACTCAGGCAACACACCAGCTGACGACGCAAGGCGTGCATCTGCCACTGCCCAACGCCTCCCCGTCGGCACCATCCGCCTCATACCGCCTCCCCACGGGCCAAACAAGTACGTCGAGAACCCACACCCAGACGCCGATCCGCCTGCCTCATCCGAAACCGAGCCTACCCCAGAACCTTATGTCAAGCTGGGTCGTCTATCAGTCTTGGCACCGTACCGCAAGCTAAACCTGTCCAAACTACTCGTCAACTCCGTCCTCGACTTCGCTGCGCAGCAGCCAGACGCCATCTACGTCCCGCCGTCGCCGACAACTCGAGAGCTTGCAGCTCTGCAGGGCCCTGGCGCGGCGCGGCCGCTTTCTTGGCAGGGTCTCGTCATGATACACGCCCAAGTTCAGCTTAAGCATATGTGGGAGAAGCACGGCTTCAGAGAGGAGCTGCGCAACGACGCGGGCGAGGTCGAGATCCCAGCCGAGCCGCACTGGATGGAAGAGGGCATTGAACACGTCGGCATGTGGAAGAGGCTCAAGATTGCGCCTGGCAGGTTGTAGCCTTGCGCCTCTTTCCACACATTTCTTTTTGGCACGTTTGCTTACCCTCGTCTCTAGCACGCGTCTGCAGCGCGAAGTGCACGCGGCATTAGAAAAGGGGCCGGCCAAGTTCCCTGTTGGCCCGGTCCGGGCTGGCGAGCCTGTTGTTTGAGCCGCTTTCCACTTTGGATTTCTGGCGTTCGGTTGTCACTATGGCGTATACCCCTTACACACTTACGACGATACTGCTAGACCCCTAGACACTTCCCATCGCTAGACGCATTGGCGTTGCTGCAGATACAGCATTATATTAAAATCCATTTAGTGCACATCGGACCACTCTTCGTCTGCCTCGCTTCTCCCTTACACGGCATCCTCAGTGCTCACTTCTTTGTTTACTTCGACCATTGGGCCGGTCTTGAAAACACTTCCAAGGCTATAGGCCGGAGACGATACAAGTATGACTGATCAGCTGCACCCAGTTCTCGCTTGTAGTCCATCACCCTCATCTTTGTCAGCCTGACCGGCAACTCCCATCGAGTATCCTCAGTCACTCACTCTCAGCGGACCTGCAATTACCACTCCCTCGCGACAGCAACGGTATCATGGGCCACTCTTAGCGGACCTGCACATATTCCTGGCTCTTACGGCGCGCACCGCGAGATAAACTGCACTCAAAGTAGCCGCTTCGACACCAGCAACACAAATGGGGATAGCTGCGTTGTCTTCGCTGAACTAGTCACGTTGAGTACCCAGGATCGTTCGGCACTTAAATCAACGGCAAATGCTAGTCAAATCCAACAAAAAGGCAACTGATTAAGACACCTACGCATGTGTAGACGAATAACGACAACGACAGCTTCATCAATGATACCGGCAAGAAACACAGTGACCGTAGCCATGATACTGTTGCTTGAAATGTCTTTTTTGCCAAGCTTGGGGTCGTGCACGTCACTTCAATTTGCACCCCCTTCGACAGCCTCTACCGCATCCCAGAGCTTCCGGGCAGCTACTTGGCACTTTTGAAGGATTTTGAAGAATTCAACGACGGCTTAATAGGGAATAGAACAGCAGAATTGCAGCCAATGAACAGGCTAGTAGCCGCGAGTTAAGACCTTAAAAAGTGACGAAGATGCTCAAACCTTCTATAAAGCCAGCAACAATCACTTGCTTGTGGGCTTTTTTGACTTAGTTGGTTTACTGTGTATACCTGAAAGCACTGCATTGTGCCAGGTGGCTGCTCCGGGCCTGCTGGGAAGCTCTAAGATGCGGTACTGATAGGCAAAGACAAGGTGTTGCAGGTCATCCGGACATGCAAAAAAGCTCGGCCCTATATGGATCCTCCCTAATGAGGCTGACTCGACATGACTAGTCCTGAAGAAGGAGATTCAAACTTAGATTAAATAAATCAAACATAACTTTTCTTTAATTTTAGGATAAATTAGGGTCTTTAGGGTTAGATAAGCTGGCAAATGGGTAGGGATAAGGTAGAGGTTGGGTACTGTCACGTGATACCCAATTCCTACCCAATCCATATCCATACTAAGTCCATGCCAAGTACAGGGGCGGGCCGCGTCGGCTCGTACAGCGGAAGGGATGCTTAGGACGGTGTTAGTCACAGCTTGTACCGTAGCTGTTAGTGTCTTGTTACTTACTCTTCTTTCCTTATAGAGTTACCTTTTTGCAGCAAACTAGCAAAAGAGCCTATTAGAGAGCTCGGAGAGGATCTTAGTAACATAAGAACGTGTTTAGGTAAAGACTCTAGTTCAACAACAGCCTATCAGAGCCGGTCTCCCGACAGTCCCGTCCGCTGTACGAGCCGACGTGGCCATACCCTGTAGGTAACGTGTCTGTGCACCCAACGATCGGAGTCACCCAACGATCGCTCCGAGCCCTGGGGCCAAATACAAAAACGAGGCTACAGAGCCACATACAATAGTTATTATTGCAGGATATCTTGGTGGAGTATTCTATAGGCCTATGCGATCAAATTTCATTATATAATCTATTTGTATAACGTGGC